>JAUPMG010286931.1:0-17871 GCA_031762675.1 Pachysandra terminalis | reverse complement strand
AGGCAAAATCAAAACTAGGATACATCAATGGAAAAAACCTGCACCCAAACTCAATGATCATAAGTTTGAGGAATGTGAATCAAATGATCAATTAATGATGTCTTGGCCCTTGAACTCGATGCAACCTAAAATTGCAGAAATATTGACATTTTCTGAGACTGCAAAAGACCTCTGGGATTTTGTGCAAGAGATGTGAGGTCACGAAAACAACTCAGCATGAATCGTCCAATTAAAACAAGAAATTGTTCTGTCTAAGCAAGGAGAAAATTATTGAGCACCTTGAAAATGAAGAGCATGTGAGATGAATTGGCTATGTATTGTCCCCCAACTACGGACCTTAATAGATTGCAAAAGGCAGCAGAACATGATCAAATCTTTCAATTGCTTGCTAACTTAAAACCTGAAAATGAAAATCTCAGAAACCAAATTTTGATAAGCCTGGACATACCATCTTTTTCAAATTTGTGTGCCACCATTCAACCAGAAGAAACCAGGAAAAGAGTAATGAATATTGAAGTTAAGACTTATGAAGAAACTCCTGAAACCAGTGCCCTAATGGTTGAAAAGAAGGATGATAAGAAATTCTCTGGCAACAATAACACAGAATGTCGTCCTCGATGTAGTCATTGTCAAAGGATGGGCAAGCTGAAAAGAATTGTTGGGTTTTATATCCTCATCTCAAGCCTAAATCTGTTAAGTCTACAAATACTGCTCCATCGGATCCTTAAGTTTCCCTAGCTCAGTTGGCTCAACTCCTTCAACAGTTTAGTAAGCCCTACAAAAGCACACCAGAAACTTCATCTCTGTTACTTTTATCGATGATAAATTTCGTGCTACATGGATCTACTTGGTGAAATCTAAAACGATGTAATTTCCATTTTTAAAGAGTTCCATAACAGGTTGTTACTCAATTTGAAGCCCAAATCAAAACTGTCTGTTCTCACAATGGGACCGAATATGATACTAGGCCTTTCTCTGATTACTTACGTAGCTTGGGAATCTACACCAAACTAGTTGTGCTGGCACTCCTTAACAAAATGGTGTGGCTGAAAGAAAAAAAAGACACCTACTGGAATTCACCCGAGCTCTCATGTTCCAAATGCATGTGCCTAAATCTCGTTGGTCTCATAGTGTCCTTATTGCTGTTTACCTCATTAATAGACTTCTTAGTCAAGTCACTAGTTATAAATCTCCTCTTGACGTCATTAAAAATCGGAAAATTGGCATCTCCCATCTTCGTGTGTTTGATTGTCTTTGTTATGTTCATGTCCTTGCAGCTCATCATGATAAACTTGATGCTTGTGCCTCTAAACGTGTGTTTTTGGATATTCCTCCACTAAAAAGGGGTACAAATGTTATGATCCTCAAACCAATAATTTTTTTTCTCTCGTGATGTTTCTTTCATTGAGACTAAGTCCTACTTTTCTCAATCACTATGTGATAATCTCGGGACGCAGTCTCAGGGAGAGTGTGCAGCAGAGATCGTTCCACTACCAATTGTGCCTACTGATGCTGAAGGGAAATCTACTAGGAAGGGTCAGGGTATTGAAGTTCAAGAAGGTTCTGGTCCTCAAGAACCCATGGCTCCTACTGAACATGGTCCTCGATGGTCCACCCGCATTTCCCGGCCACTTGCAAAACTGCTAGAATTCTACACTTATCATATTAAAACCTTTCCCATTCAGAATTATATATCCTACAGAAAACTGTCCCAATCGCATTTGCCCTTCTTAAGCTCCATTTCTAATAACAAAGAACCCACTTGTTTTCAAGAAGCTAATTCCTTGTCTATCTGCAGGAAGGTTGTGAAGGAGGAACTTCTTGCCCTTGATAAAAATCACACATGGGATATTGTTAGACTACCAAAGGGAAAGAAACCTATGGGTTGTAAGTGGGTATATAAAATCAAGTATAATAGTGATGAGACAATTGGACGATATAAATCCAGATTAGTAGCCAAAGGATTTACCCAAACTTATGGATTTGATTATGAAGAAACGTTTGCTCTTGTAGCAAAAATGAATGCATTTCGTGTTCTCCTATTTGTTGTTGTTAATTGTGAGTAGCCTCTATTCCAAATGGACTTTAAAAATGCATTTTTGCATGGAGATTTGGGGGATGAGGCTTATATGACTCTTCCACTGGATCATTCTCAAGAGCCATAAAAGGAACTAGTTTGTAAAGCAAACAAAACCTTATATGGACTTAAACAATCACCTTGAGTATAGTATGCAAATCTTTGTTTGGCTTTGAGGACATGCGGATACTGAAGAAACGTTGTTGATTCTTCCTTGTTTACTAAACGAGGTACTTTTGATACTAATGTTGTTTTAATTTCTATGGATAATATTATCATTACAGGGATGATAAAAAGGAAATAAGTAGGGTTAGGAATCTACTACGCGAAAAATTTAAGGAATTGGGGGCTTTAAAATGCTTCTTAGGCAAAGAAGTTACTTACTCCAAAAAGGGTTTATTCATAAGTCGAAGAAAATGTGTTGGACCTTTTGCAAGAAATTGGAAAATTGAGTGCAAAACCAGTCACTAATCTCAAAGATAGTTTGGGAAAACCAGGCATGGATGGAGAACCATTAGCTGACATTGGTAGATTACAACGATTAGTTGGTAGATTGATCTACTTGACTATTACTTGTCCTAACATTACATATGCGGTTAGTTAATTCATGCATGCTCCTAGAACCAGTCACATGAACGTTGTTAAATAGAATTCTTCAGTACAAGTGAGATATGGATGAAAAAGAATGGGCACACCAGAATCACAGGTGTTGAATGGGCGGAAAATCCAACGGATAGACGATCTACCATTGGATATTGCACATTTGTTGGAGGTAATTTAGTCACTTGGAAAAGCAATAAAAAAAATGTGGTTGCTTGTTCTGGTGAGCAGAATATAAAGCTATGGCCACGAATGCAAGTGAATTAATTTGGCTTAACACGCTTATACGTGATTTGGGTTTCTCATCATTTCTTCATATGGATATGTTTTGTGATAATCAAGTAGTTATGTGTATTGCTTCTTACCCTATGTTTCATAAAAAGAACCAAGCATATTGAGGTTGATTGCCACTTTGTAAGGGAGAAGGTACAAGACAACATCATTCGAACTCCATATGTTCGTAGCACTGATCAATTAGCAGATATTTTCATCAAGGTCTTCTATCAACAAGATTCCATGAAATCTTGTCCAAGTTGGTCTTGATCAATGTCTATATAGTTGTTTATTGTTATATTTTGAGTTATTCGTCTGTTTATATATCTTTTAATGAATAGTGATCCTTGAAGTTTCATTTAAAAATGCATTTCTTCCTAATTTTATCTCCATTTCTCTCCATTTAGCGAAATTTTCCGAGAGAACGAAAATATCTGCCGATATTTCGGTGAACTTTCGTAGGGCCCGGTGGCGAAATTTTCAGCTAAAGGGACATTAAAACAATGATTGGGACATTGTTAAGGACAATACTATGGAAGTTTTTGCAGAATCCTTCTATAGTGGAGTGTTCAATAAAATCATCCATGCTAACTTGTGGTGCTCATTCCTAGGAAGATTGATGTGAAGGAAATTAAGGACTTCAGGCCAATTATCTTTGGGACCTGTCTTCTACAAAATCCTTGCCATGACTCTGCCCCTTAGACTCAAAGAGGTGATGGATTTGGCTGTGCCTAAAAGTCAATATGCTTTCATCATAAATAGATAAATTCGTCATGTGGTCTTAATTGCAAATAAGTGTGTGCAAGAGAATATGGATTTAAAATAGTAATTGTGCTTTCTAACCTTTGACTTAAATAAGGAAGGTGGATCGAGAAAGGGTTAAGATAAGATGGAGGAATTGGATTAGTGGATGTCTTAGGAATGTCTATTCTTTCATCTTGAATGATTTGGTCAAAGGCTTTTTTTGAATCGTCGAGAGGTCATTGCAAAGGTGATCCTCTATGCTCCTACTTCATTTTAGTGGTAGTGTCAGCAGAATTCTTTTTTTTTTCTCAAAAAGGTGGAGTACGTGGTTTTGTTGATGATTTTCTTGCTGGCTCAAATGGAGTTAGGATTATGACCCTAGGTCTGAGGTTGAAGATTGGCCTGTTAGGTCCTTAGCAATGCCTCTTGGTCACGTTTCCTTAAGTTTTTGGTGATTGTTGAAAAGGTTGATAGGAAGCTCATTCATTGTAAGAGGAATCACATTCCTTGAGGGTGAGCGACTTTAGAATTACCCTTATCAAGACTTACCTTGTAATATTCACATATTTTTCATGTTATTTTCTAGATGTTAGTGGAGGTTGTTGATTAAATAAAGAAAATCTGCATAGACTTTCTATGGGATACGGTGAAGAGGAGGACCATTTAGTTTGATTATATGAAGCTTAACGGTCTGGACATAGAAATATTTTGGCTCATAAATCTACTTTGTGTGGGGGAAAATTGCTTTGGAGATTTACTGTTGGTAGACATTGTTAATTGAGGGTAGTTTTCAATATCAAGTCTGAGCCTTATTGGAATGGTTAAAATGTCAACTAAAGTTCAATTGTTTTTGATACAACTTGTGGAAGATCATAGGGTTGGAGGTAATGTTCTTTTCTAGAAGGTCTTGTGCGGAAAGAAGCATCGCTTTCTTCTTCTTTCCCTTGTTTATATAATCTAGTTGCCAATAATATTTTGATGATGGATGCTAGTGGCTCTTCCTCATCTTTGTATCAAGGCATTTGTTCGGACTGCTGTTCTAAAAAAAATCAATACTAATAATAAACTCTAGAAGAGAAGGGAATGCATATGTCTATCTCCTCAAGTTTGTGCAATGTGCATTACAGATGGAGAGTGAATTGCTCATCTTCCATTCATTGTAGTTTTTCCCAGTTTTTCTTTTATTTTTTATTTTTCGGCAGGCTTTGGAGCTTTCATGGGTTATGTTGGGCGATAATAGTCAATTTTATGTAATGTTTTAAATTCCACTATGTGTCTGCAACATGCGTACTTGGGGGTTGGGGGACACGACATTGAGGTCAAAGTTGCTCCAGCGATTTTCTACCAAGATAGCGACATTTGGGGGCCATGGTGAAAAAAATTTAAAAGAAAAAAGTGAAATAATTGGATGAAAATAGGGGATTTTAATGAACTTTATAGGGGTCTAATTTAGAGCTTAATACATTTAAGTAACACAAAATATGATGAAAATACATACACACACACACACACACACACACACACACACACATATATATAGTGAATGACTTACAACCTTGGTTTCATGCTCAATAGAAGCTGCCAGCCACAATTTGATAGGCATTATGTTTGGCAGATGTCTGATTAATGCTATCATGAGAGCCTTCTAGAACTAGAGGAATAAATTATTTTTTTAACATAGATACTATCTCCATCCTTGATCAAGAGAGTTTTATGGTTGTGGTTGCTCATTAGGTTTGCGCTCGGCAACAGTATCTTTTTTTTTTGTCCGACATCTATGAGGCGTCGAGATTCGTGGATCCTTTCTTTCATGTAGCTAAGTCAGTGGTGCCTTTGTGGTGGCCTTCTAGCATGGGAATTTACAAGCTGAATTTTTATGGGCTCTCCTTGGGAAATTCTGACCTTTCAGGTATAGCCGTATAGGAAATGTTCTCAAAAATCATAGTGCACAAACCTTCTATGCATATTTGGGGATTGGAATGCAGTTAAAACAACGTTGATCGGTCTTTGGTTTGTGCTTAAGGAGGTGGAACGTCTTGACTATTTTTGGAGACTTGCTTATCTTGTATGGTTGCCATATTTGTTCCATCTTCTATTGAGATGTCATTCATGAAGGTGCCGAAGTCAGCTAATATCCTAGCTGATACTTTTGCCAATAGAGGAATCAAAGGGAGATGATATTTGTTGGAATTCCATTAACAAATTTGTTGGAGATGGGGTGGGGATGGAGGTGAGTGTGTGGGTGGGTGGGTTTGTGGGTGTGGGTGGGTAGGTGAGTAGGTGGGTTTGTGGGTGTGGGTGGGTGGGTGGGTGGTTATGATTTTTTTTCATCACCTAAGATTGCCAAAGGTGATCAATTACATTATTTTGGACCGGTTATTCATAAAGATGAAGTTGCTGTGGAGGAATGTTGCACGTGGAATTAAAGGCAAATGGCTTAACTTGAAACGTGGAAGAAGTCACTTGCGTGTTATGTGACCAAACTATGCCACTTAAATAGAAAACTTAACAAGACAACTGTAAGACCTATGGTCAGGAATAAGGATTGAGTAGTTAAAATAAGCAACATATTCATAAAATAAGGGTAGCTGAGACAAGGAACTTATGATGAATTTGTGGGAAGACTAAGATAACTTAAGGAATCGACATATGTGGGAGAATTGAGGAGCAACCCTAATAGGTGATAAAATAAAGGAGTGTAGGTTTAGGTGGTTTGGCATGTCAGCTGAAGACCTGATTTGGCATTAGAAGGTGTAGGATGATGCAAGTCAAAGGATCTAAAAGAGCTACATGAAGGTTGAGAAGGACTTTGGATGGAGTTAATCAAAAAATATCCCAAGGAACATCTCGATCAAAAAAATGATTCAAAGAAATTTAATGTAACTGAAGATATATTTTTTTATAGATTGGGATATCGGAACAAGTTAATGTTTCCAATCTCAACTAGTTTGGATGAGGCATTTTGTTGATGATTATTAGCATGATTTGTCTCATCTTGTGAATTTGAAACATTTCCTTGATGGGTTAGACATCAATTTGATACCAATTAGTTACATCCCTTGCTATCTCTAGAAACAGGATTTAGCACCTAAAAATTAGTACTTGAGTAAATAAAAACTTAGGAGAAAATAATAAAGTGAAGCATGAACAACAAAATGTAAAATTTGTGCAGAGTATCTTTGAAAGTAATCTTTATGTGCAGTGTTTCTTTCAGTCTTGAACTCTATGATAATTTTAGTAGCCATTTCGTCTGGCACGGCTTACACAGTTATGCCTATCACGATTCACGTAGTAAAATTATCCATATAGCATTCCTATATTCGATTCAATTTAGTTGTACTGAATTACAATTTTGTTTGTGTACTTGAATAGAAATTAAATGTGTGCATCTTGGGTGGGGGGGATTGGCATGGTAAGGGAAAGGTTGGTTCTTTATTGTCAGGTCTGAAGATTTAAGCTCATTATTTCTCAACAAATTGAGTGCAAGCCACTTAATTAGCAGTTTAGCACCTGATGGGAGGATATCTTGAAAAGTCACACGAGTTTATGCTACCTTGGCCACTATCAGTGAATGTAAAGCGATCACGACTCATACTGCTTTGAATATGTTCCAGTCAAGGTTAAGTGTGTTTCTGACTGTTTGTCTGATTGTCTCAAAGTGGAATAAAACATTAAAACATCCACCTAAAGAAAATGAGGGAGGACAAAAAGAATGTAGAAGTAGAGGAGGAAAGAAAAAATAACTTTCTTTGAATAGGAAATTAGAAATCATTCTCATGATCATACTCACTCCCTTGTCCTCTTTTAACATAAAACAGTAGTATCATACACATACAAAAGCATGAGCTCAGCAAAGTTGGACATGGGGGTGATAGAATCAAGTGATGTTCACTGATTGGATATACTAAGCTTGATCTTGGCCGTTGACTTGTGAATCACCTATTTTGAACAGCCATCAGACAAGGACACCTGATCTGAAGGCATTGCTTATTTCATGATCATGGGGCCCACCTTTGGGGTTGATTTTTGTGTCTGGGGTCCCCTAGGTATGTTGTCAGTTTCTCAAAACATTGTATCATGACCTTTTACGCATCCACTCACTATGCATAAACTAATGTAACTCTTATATAAATTAATTTATGTGTTTATTCATACACACGTGCATGTGTTAGAAAGTGTTTCAGATACACACTTCCTTTTTTTGCCGTGTGATGAGGAATGACAAGGAAAATCCAGACAATCCACTTGACAGTCTACCATCTGGATTAGCCACATGAGTGTGTCCCCTTGTCCATACAAGTCGTGCAGTCTGTGTAATGGACCACTTTCTCTGCAAACAGAAGCCATTGAAGAAACAAGAGCTTTTTCCATGTGGAATTGCTCCTTTGGGCTGTTTTTTACACCATGAAAAGAGGTATGATGGTTGACATATGGATGTTTTTGGACTTTCCATGTTGAAAACATGCCTGTTGTGTTTTTCTGAACACGTCGCCCGATAAAGATAATAAGTGTGTGCACTTCTTTTAGGGGTGTAGAAAGTCCTTCAATCATTTGATTGTGTTGTCTTGGTGTTTTATTTACTTGTAGAATAAGCTCATGTAATTTCCATCATGGTTCTTTCTGATGCGTTTACCTTTACCCTGATTGTTGGGATTTCAGTATACTATATAAATTTATTTTCCATTTTCTTTTAATTTTGTGAAGTATTTTTTAAGGCTTGCAAAAGTGCTAATGACTCCATTGACTCTGTCAAAACTCTCAACTCAGCAGTTTTGTAGCTTGGAAGCATCTTCTGTTTTCCCTTTCCTGTCAATTAATTTTCTTCATTTCTAATTTTTCTTGATTGGCAGCTCCAAACTAATTTTTCTTGATTACTGATATATTTCCTGAAGTATACTCAGCGTATGATATCATGCCACAAAATAATTATAGTATTGCTTCTGAACTTGAACAAGGAGATTGTTCAAGCTCATATTGATTTATAACTTTAGTGGTAATTTTCCTTTTTCCATAATGCTGCATGTATTTTACTTTTGCTGTAACTTGCTACTTTGTTCAGGAAAAGGGATGAAGATTGGAAAATGGGCGATATTGTTCACACGCTTACCAATAGAAGGTGGTTGGAAAAATGTGTTGCATATGCTGAAAGTCATGATCAAGCTCTAGTCGGCGACAAAACTGTTGCATTCTGGTTGATGGACAAGGTTGTTATGCATCACTGCTGTAATTACTTATAATATATTATATGTATATATATAGACAAACACATACATAGATACTTAGATATTTTTGTTTGAATATACTAACACAACTAAGAGGATGCAAATGCTGTTCTATTTAGATGCTGAAAGTCATATTCTTGAACTTAGGGCATGACCACCTCTAGTTCATGTATATCCTTTGAGAGATAATGCCTGACCTGTTATTCCATATTGACGGATTCATTTTTTCTCTCCTGTAGCCAGTGAGCACTGCTTTATTGATGTTTTCTTAGTAGTATTATTCAATTTATGAAGCCATAAAATTTTTATATTAAACTCTGAAGTTTTCAGACTATCATTTTGTTCATAACTTCCAGTTTGATTTTTAGCAAAAAAAAAATCTCTTTTAAGTTATTAGAGTGGGCAATTTTTGTGCAAAATCTTAAAATCTACCCACTTGAATAATGCATGAACTGTTATTGAACATAATGGCATTTTAATATCTTACAACACAAACAGCTGGAACATCACATGAAGCAGTTGAATTGTAATGATGGAAAATTGCATCTAATACAAAATTGGAAATAAATGTTCTTGAAAATAAACAAACTAGAAACTTAAACATGAAAACTACAACAGTGACAAAGGTGCAACAATGGTATTTTTTTAACTGGTTTACATCTGAGAAGATTCATTCACTTATATATTGAATGAAACATTATTCTTGATAAGAATGGAAAACATCGATGCAAAGTTGATTATTTCCATTCTAGGAACGGTGGTGTTAAAATTAACAGTGTATAGTAACTAATTGTATTCATCTACATTTAGCAAACTATGGAAGTTCTAATATTGACCTATGATATTGTATGAATAAATTTTAAATTGACATTTATACCACAAAAGTATACTGATTCCATAGCACGCTTATGCACACACTTACCCAATGTACAAAAAAGGACAGAAATTTTGCTCTCTGCTCCCGTCTGCCAAATATTTCTTCTATGCACTTAGACTGCAATTTGACATATAAACTTGGAATTAGAAATTGAGTGATATATCTGTGTTCATCATTGCAATAGTTCCTATATATGCCTAGCTATAATTTTCCTGTGCTGTGTATTAGTTTATGCTTTACTCTACCAGTTGTAGTGATTAGGGAGTGTCTTCATTGAAAGCTGTTGGTTTTTTAACCATGTTTACTTTTTCTCATGCATTGAAATTAGCTTTCCTCATTCTATCTTTTTAAATACAGTTTTTTGACCATTCAGCCACTACTACCCATTTCAAGTTTTGGGTATCCATGTGTGGTTTTGCTACTATCTCTATCTATCTTTGATTTTCCCCTTACAGCAAAACAGTCAAATTATGTAATTTGATGCACTGTAAAGGTGTCTACTGCATATATCAACTTATCAAGTTGTTATTTGGTGTTTTCAGTTTCTCTTATTTTTCAGCCTTTCTGCGAATTGTCCTTGTTTGTTGAATTTTTACATCCCATAAATCTTTTAATATAGCTACTGAAGCATCCTGGGACAGTTTCTAATATTTCCCTGAAATACAAAAGTACTTTTATCTAGAATCAATTCACAAAATTCTCCTGTAATTATTATCTAGAGATGCAAGTGGATAGGCTTGGAGATGGGACTTTTATCCTTGAAAGTTTTTTTTTTCTCCCCACCTGCTCCACAGTTATTATTTGTCAAGCACCCTGCTTGTTCAAAACCATCTGCTATGAAGGAAAACAAATGGTGTTCATTTATTATGATGTTAGTGGAAAATTGTGGGTAAAAGGCAGTCATAGACCTCATGGCCTTCTGCATAATTTTTTGAAGTTCGAATCTTTTGCATTATTCAGTTTTTTTTTCCTTTTCCTTTTTCAGGATATGTATGATTTCATGGCTTTGGATACACCATCGACTCCTCTCATAGATCGTGGGATAGCATTACACAAAATGATCAGACTGATCACAATGGGTTTAGGTGGAGAAGGATATCTCAATTTCATGGGAAATGAATTCGGGCATCCAGGTAATGGTACAAATTGATTGGTTTAATACTATTTTCAATTTCTGGGTCCTGTTAGTGTCAAGCTTCACTGTATTGATTTTTATTTATTTCTCGGCCTCTAATCAATTCACTGTTTCTCTTTCTCTACTGTTTAACAGAATGGATAGATTTCCCAAGGGGCGATCAACATCTTCCTGATGGGAGAGTAATCCCTGGAAATAATTCCAGTTTTGATAAATGCCGACGGAGATTTGATCTGGTAAGTTTTAAGGCTTAGATTTGATTGTGAAATTCCATGTAGGTTAACAGTGATGAAGAGGGAGCATGCTGGTATCCTAGTGAATTGGTTTATTCATATCATAACTTACAAGTAAATGTATTATCATAACCAATGCAAAGCAAGCATACTTAAGAAAGTTATAGAATCTATGTCAATGTATGACCAGATCCTACAATGCTGAATACAAATCTAAATCCAATAATGAAATATAATGAGGGAAGGAAGCAATTTTATTTTGGGAGCTACATTAGAGACATTGATGTTTGCAAGCTTGTTGGGTTGGAAATTGGCAACCTGAATGGTCATTTGTTTTGCCATTAGAGTGGAGATTGCTTCTGATCTAGGTTGTCAAAGTTCTGATTTCTGGATGAGAGGAAGTTATGAAGGTTCATTCAATTAGCAGAAAACTTAGAGGAAATATATTTTCTATTAAACTGACTAAGTGTCCACAACTAGGGTTTTATACCCAAAGACTAAGAGTAATGCTATTACAATAATACCCTTTATTTCTAACACCCCCTCAAGCTGGAGCAAAGATATCGATTATGCCCAGCTTGCGAAGTGAGGTTCTAAGAAGAGAAGGTCCCACAGGCTTTGTGAGGACATCTGCAGTCTGTTCAGAAGATGGCACAAACTTGGGAACTATAGCACCAGCTCGGACTTTCTCCCAAATGAAATGAACATCGATCTCAATATTTTTGGTTCTCTCATGCAGAACCGAATCAGACGCAAGCAAAATTGCAGACTTTTTATCACAATATAGTGTCGAGGGTAACCGAGATGGAAAACCTAGTTCCCCGAGAATGGAGTGAAGCCACATAATCTCACAAGTACCCTAAGCCATAGCCCTATACTCAGCCTCTGCAGAAGATCAGGAAACCACTAACTGCTTCTTACTTTTCCAGGAAAGAAAATAGTTCCTATAAAAAGAACAAATTCCAAAGGTGATTTCCTATCGGTTTTGGACCCAGCATAGTCCGCATTAGTAAAACATGAGATATGACAAGAAATGTTCGAGTCGTAAAAAATTCCCAGACCCGGACAAGACTTAAGGTATCTCAAAATGTGACAAACTGCATCCATGTGAGTGGTTTGGGGCGCATGTATAAACTGACTCACCAAGCTAACAACAAAGGCTAAATCAGGCCGGGTTTTGGTTTGGTAGATGAGCTCCCAACCAATCGCTGATAGACACACGGATCAGGAAAAAGATCACCAGACTCAGTTGCCAGCTTTACATTCTAGTCCATAGGAGCAAATGCTGATTTACATCCTGTCATCCCAGTATCACTCAAGAGATCTAAGGCATACATCCGTTGAGAGAGAGAAATACCACGCTTAGATCGTGCAACTTCTATACCCAGAAAATACTTCAAGCCACCCAAGTCCTTGATGTCAAAGGCAAAACTAAGGTCTCTCTTGACACGGGTAATCCCATCGTCATCATCTCTAGTTACGATAATATCATCAACATAAACAGATAATATCACGCACTGTCCTACAGAATTGCGCCGGAAGAAACAGGTATGATCATTATGGCATCTCGAAAAACCCATGTTGAGAACCACATCACTGAACCGGACAAACCAAGCTCTGGGAGATTGTTTCAAACCACACAACTTCTTCAATCAACAAACCATGCCAGCATACTCCCCCTTAGATCGAAAACCCGGAGGAGGATCTATATAAATAGTCTCATTCAGCTCCCCATTCAAGAAGGTATTCTTAACATCCATCTAATGCAGGGGCCAGGAGTGAGAAGCAGCAAGAGAGACCAACAGCCAAACGGTGGTGAGTTTAGCAACAGGAGCAAAGGTGGCAGTAAAATCCTTGCCAGGCACCTGAGTAAAGCCCTTAGCAACAAGACGGGATTTAAAACGATTGACAGACCCATCTGTATTATGTTTAACACTGAACACCCATCGGCACCCCATTGTTTTCTCCTCCTTAGGAAGAGGAACCAAATCCCAAGTGTGGTTGGCCTACAAAGCCCTCATTTTCTCTTGCATAGCTGCAGTCCATGCCGGACTTAAAAGAGCCTCCCCGACAGAGCGCGGAACGGAAGTGGAATCAACCGCCCCAAGAAATCCCTGACAAGAGGCAAACATGGCATTATACGAAATATGACGTTCAATAGGATGGTTAGTACTACATGATAAATTAAGACGAGCAAGAGGACGACAGTCTCGGAGAGGGTACCGTCGAGGTGATAAAGAGGAAGAAGGAAAGAGAGTAGCTTCATTTGGAGAGGAGACCGGCATGGGGGGGCGAGAGCGACTGCTATACTGGAGAACAAGAGGAACTGCAATAGGAGATAAAGTATCCAGAGAAACATCACTGACATCAGTAGGAGCAACATCACTAACACCAATAAGAGCATCGAAAACAGGAATATGACAGGGGACAGGCTCATTAAAAGAAGGGTGCAGGCTGCATGTGGCATCAGGACTGGTAAAGAAAGGGGTAGTCTCCCAGAAAGTGACATCTAGAGAAACTATCATACGCCCAAAGGAAGGATCAAAACACCGATACCCCTTAGATTGGGAAGCATAGCCATAAAAGCACACCGAATCGACTTATCATCAAACTTTGTTCGAGAAGGATGCCGATCTTGAACAAAACAGACACCCAAAAACCCTAGGGGGAAGAGTAAACAAGGGTTTATCAGGCTGAAGAATACTAAAAGGAGAAGACCCTCCTAGGATTTTGCTAAGAACCCGGTTAATTAGGTAGGTGGCTGTAAGCACTGCCATATGCCAGAAAGACTTAGGAACAGACATTCCTCGAAGAAGACAACGGGTAATGGCCATAAGATGACGATTTTTGCATTCAGCTACCCCGTTTTGCTCAGGGGTATAAGGACAAGTGAGTTGTTGAAGAATACCTAGCTTGGACAAGTGAGCCACTTAATCATTGGTAATGTATTCCCCTCATTATCAGTCCGAAGACCCCGAACTATAGTGGAGAATTGGGTTTTAACCATAGCAAGAAACTGGCACAGGACATCAAACCATAGTGTAAAGGATCGGATCGGGAGGATCCCCGAGTTGAATCCAAGACTAAATTTAAACAAAACGTAATGACTCGATCGGATCCCGATACGGATTGAACGATCCAACTCGGTATCGGTGAGTCGGATCGTCCGAGTCGGTTCGAATTGGGTGTTTGAAAAAAAAAATTTATTAATTTCGGATCGTCGATCCAAATCGGGATCGGAGCGAGACGATCCCGAGTTGGATCTGAGTTCAAACACTATGCATCAAATACATCAGATTTTTTCTTGAGTAAGTAAACCCAAGTGCACCTAGAAGAGTGATCAGTAAAAGTGATATAATACCTACTTATGACCAGACCTAGCAGTGACCAGGGAGGGCCCCCAAATATCAGAATGAATCAAATCAAATATAACAGGAGCACGAGGCATACGAGAAATATAAGCCTTTCGACAATTTTTCGAAAGTTCGCACATATGACATTTAAACTGAGATTGTTTGCAAGCAACACAAAAACTAGGAAACAGCAAACATAGGTACTGAAAGTTAACATGGCCTAAACGGGCATGCCACAAATGAATGTCTCGAGCAGAAACAGAAAAAGGAAAATCAAACACAGTCGTGGTAGCTGCTCGCAAAGCATGATCAGGAGGCTGAGAAGGTGGTGGGTCCCTGAAGTAGTATAGCCCATCGCCCTCATATCCCCTACCAAAAATGCTCTTCGAAGTCTGGTCCTATAAGAAACAACGATCAGATAAAAAAAATGACAGCACAATCAAAGGATTTGGCAAGACGACTAACAGATAAGAGGTTAAAAGCAAATTTGGGAACATGAAAGATAGGAAAGAGTAATATCAGGTGAGAGTTTGATCTTCCCCTCACTACTAATAGTAGTAACGAAGCCATCAGTTAAACGTACAGATCTGTGTGTAGGAGTCAAAGTTGAGGAAAAAATGGATAACTCACACGTCATATGATCATTCACACCGGAGTCTAGAACCCATGAAGGAGACTCAGGGCGAATATGGAAGGAAGTGGGGATACCTTTGGATAAAGTAGTAGTGGAGGGAGTTGAGGGAATGGGAGGCGCTAGGGCCGGAGCAGAGCCTGGTGATACCATCAAGGCCATTTGTGCCTGAAGTTCTGCCACTTGAGCAGAGAGCGAAGGAGCAGAAAGCTCATAAGTCTTGGCAATTGCAGCAACATAGAAGTCTTGGCAACTGCAGCAGCTCTAGAAGGGGGTCCCATCTTCTTTCAGAACCGTATCCTCAACTCAGGATGAAGTTTCCAGCATGTCTCCTTTAGGTGCCCAACATTACCACAGTGATGACAGACCCTCTTTCCACCAGAAGACCGAGCACTATATGGACCTGCAGAAGTAGCGAAAGCCATCTAATCAGAAACCCCTCCAGTGGTAGGTATGGCTGTAGGAGTAGAAATAAGGCGCCGACGCTCCTCCTGGTCAATCATAGCAAATACATCCATCAAGAATGGCACCGAAGTCGAGTTTAGTATCTGGATACGGAGATACTCAAACTCGGGCTTAAGCCCCATAAGAAATGCATAAGTATGGAGGCGATCCAATTTCTTGACAGCCACAGATCCCATCGTCCCAAAGTCACTGACTGGATCATACTGAGCCATCTCATCCCAACGAGTCTATAGGTACCCAAAAAACTGAGACAATCAAACCAAGGTTCTCCTGAGTGGCACGAGCAACTGAAACAACTCAAAATACCGAGCCTCATTCCGGGAATGAGCATACATCGCAGTCAAGGCGGTCCAGAGACTATCAATAGTCTCATGATACATGAACATATTAAAAATATGCGGTTCCATAGATCCGTATATCCAACTCAAGATTAGGCAGTTGTCAATATCCCATTGATCCTCCTTGGGATCAGTATCAGCCAAACATGGAGCTTTTCCCAAAAGCGAAGCAGACTTACCTTGGCCACCAATAAACAACTTCAAGGATCAAGACCAAGCAGCAAAATTGCATCCATTCAACAAGACACTAGTAACTTTTCCACCGGACACGAGAGGTGCCAAATCAGAACGGACACCGGAAGATTCTGCCATAGAGAATCCAAACAAAAACAAGCAATCCGATGGAGAGAAAAAAAAAAAAAAAAAAAGAGAAAAAGAAGGTTACAAAAGCCTTCTAGATCATCAACAAGCCACAAAGTGACCAAACTGTGGTTCCCCAAACCACAGCAGTCCACACTAGGGGTAAAACCCTAGGTTTGCTCAGAATAGCAGAAAAGAAACAAACCTAAGGCATCCAACAAATGGTCGCACGAACGAGAGGAGAAGGTGAGGTGTTGCGCGCAATCCAAACAAGGCCTTGGGGCTTTTGGGTTATTTTTAGTCTAATTGGGGTTCCGTTATGTTTTTTTTCTGGTTTTGGGTTTCTACAGGAGAAGACGGAGAAGACGGAGAAGATGGAGAAGAAGAACAGGGGAAGAAAGAAGGGGGGTTTTATTTGGGTGGCCGGAAACAAGGGAGCAGATGCACGGGCTGTGTCGCACGTGAGAGAGAAGAAGGGAGGGGAGGCGGTGCGGTGTGGTGTCGCCCGCGAGAGAGAAGGAGGGCGGAGCGGTGACTATGTCGCACGTGAGAGAGAAGAAGGGGTGGACGGTGGCGGTGGCGGTGGCGCACGCAAGAGAGGAGGGTGGACGGCGGTGGTGGTGGAAGGTGGGTTAGGGCTAGGGTTAGGCTTTGATACCAAATTAGCAGAAAAATAGAGGAAAAATGTTTTTCTATTAAACTGACTAAGTGTCCACAACTTGGGTTTTATACGCCAAAGACTAAGACTAATGCTATTACAATAAGATCCTTTCTTTCTAACACATTCATTGTCAAGATCTTTCGCTAAAGATCAGAAATACATGAGTGTTGCCTGCTTCATGCCAATACATCGAGAACCTGTCATCCATATGGACAGCCTCTTCTAGCGGTTCATGACAATTATGGGCTTATGATATCCATATTTAATTCCTTGTGGGTTTAGGTTCAAGTTATACTTCATAATAAGAGTTGACAAAACTATGGCCTAAGGTTTCTTGCATCCTAAAGAACTGAGAAAAATCAATATTCCAGGATATTAGAACTTGAATTTTTAAAATTACTATGATTTTGCATTTCCAGAGAAATTGGGGAATTTTTCATGGTTACCCATCTCATTGAAACAAACCTCAGGAACTTGAAGAAATTGGAGTAAAAGTTTCAAGAGTTGTCTATGTAATAATGATATATGTAAGTGTACTTTATAAAATTATAAGCCGTCCTAAATTTTGGCAACAGTGTTGCAGATATTCGATTGATTGATCATTACATTTCATTGAAAAAATCATAATCCTTTTCTTTTATTTTTCCTGATAAATTCTCTAGAAATATCAACAACTCTAAGAATTTTCCACCTAATTCTTGAATCCGGAAGAAAACAGACAACAGATCATGGTTCATTGTCCACCCCTAATCTTCTTATTTAGATTTTTGTTACATTGTTTTCTTAGTTTGATAGTAGAGATGGGTCTTCCTTTGTTGGATCAAGCTAGTATACCAGGGATTCTTTTTTTTTTTTTTTTTTTGATGATTAATGAAAGTTTTTATAAAAAAGTGAAGGGGAGAATATACAATGTTTCCACAAGATGAGGAAACAAGACATAAATCTACAAACTTCTAAACTCA
>JAUPMG010286911.1:0-17872 GCA_031762675.1 Pachysandra terminalis | reverse complement strand
ATAGACGTATGCGATCTCCAAGGCTGATTTCCACCATCGTCTCGCTTCACCATCTAACATAAACGATGCAAATCGAACCACCTCCACATCCACTATCTCCATTACCTCAAAGATATGCTCCAAGGAGTCAATCCACGCTTGTGCCTCCATTGGATCCGTAGTTCCCTTGAAAACAGTTGGTCTTAACTTCTTAAACTTCTCGATACTTTTCACTTTCCTTTGTGAATCGATTTGCTGAGTTGCCGTTTGTGCTTGTGCTTGTGCTTAGGATTGTGCTTGTTGCTGTTGCATCATATCGGCCATCTGTCCCATAGCTTGAAAAATTCCAGCAAGTTGTGGGTTCTGGTTGTCATCATTGCTTGATGTTGGCACACTTGTATCCACACTACCTCCTCTTCTTCTACCGGCCATTGGTAATCAACTAAGTACCTATAGAAAGGGACGATAACATCCGATTCTTACCATGAACTAAAATCCTAGAATTTTAGTATTTCATACAGCACACAGAAAACTTTGAAATATTGACACCTTTAAAACTTTAAAAATATTAGCAATCAAAAAGTTTTAGAATCTGATTTAAAACATGAAAAACCTAGGCTCTGATACCAATTTTTTCACATCCCAAATTTAAGGAAATTCATGTGGGAACCCCTTATCTTCGTAATATGACTCTCACCCCAATTTACATCGGGACTGGTAATTAATATAGAGCCAAACCTTATCAAAATAATAAAACTTGAAGAAATTACCTTTACTGAAAATAATCAAATAAAAACTAAGTCTATTACATCCAAAATAATTAAGTAAATCGTAGCGGAAAAAAATAAAAATAACCTATTTTCATGCTTAAATCAAATCCTATCCCTATACATAATATCTAACTAAGAAATAAATAAATCCTACTACAGTATTCTAAGTATAAATCATTCCACGCAATCATCCAATCCAGCCAACACATTATAAACTTAAAGAGTTATGATCGTGTGTGAAGCACTTTAGTTTCCTATAGTGCAACCCATCAATCACAAACAATCAAAGTCAAATCTGTAACTAACTTACTAAAAGTTTAAATTAACCCTCATATTTTATAATTAATTACACACTAATTCCTATACTTTTATTAATTATAGATTAGTCCTATATTTTGGTTGGGTTATTACATTATGCAATCATGGAATGGTAGCTTGGATCCCATCCAGATTGAAAACGTAAGGAATATGTGTTCAAATGTTTTGTTATATGCTTGCCATGCTATGTACTTTAAGATGCTACGCAACTACCCTAACTTGTGTATTGCATTTGCAGCATGATCTCAATATTCTACGAAGAACTATTGCAAAGGAGTTGTTGCTAAGTGAGCATAATTATATCGAGTACTCCGTAGGAGAATAAGGAGTGATTGCTGGCTGTTGCTGATATGCGACATGTTGCTACTGGGATGGTCTTTGCTATTGGGGAGTATTTATGGTTTGTAAGATGTTTGACCTATTACTTTGAAGCTTTAATTCATGATTGATGTGTAATGAATTTTATTGTGGTTCAGATTTTGGCTTGGGTGAATAATAATAGGTTGTCTTGAGTTAATTAGGACCAGTGCTACTGTCTTATGGTGCTGATTGATGTTGGTGCAATGGGATCCCCACTGGGTGGTGCATCCCTGCCCACTTAGTGGTGCATCCTTGCACCACCAAGTGTGTAAGGGGATGACCAAAGGGGGGTGCATCCTTTTCCACTGGGTGGTGCATCCTTGTCCACTGAGTGGTGCATCCTTGTCCACTAGGTGGTGCATCCTTTAAATTTTAATTTCATTAAAAAAAACCAAAACTAGGGAGAAAGAGCATTTTGTTATGTTGTGGTGCTGATTGATGTTGGTGCAATGGGATCCCCATTGGGTGGTGCAACCTCGCCCACGTAGTGATGCATCCTTACACCACCAAGTGTGGAAGGGGATGCCCACTGCGTGGTGCATCCTTGTCCACTGAGTGGTGCATCCCTGTACACTAGGTGGTGCATCTCTTAAATTTTAATTTCATTAAGAAAAAACCAAAAATAGGGAGAAAGGGTAATTAATCCTTTATCCTAATTAAATCACTTATAACACTTAATATTCAAAAAAACTCATATGTAGTCACCACAAAGTATCGATAAGCTTACACATCGTAATAAACAAATGGGCATGCACATATTATGTAATTAGAACAAGTAAAAGTGTTGTGGGGCTAATTCCCTATATATCTTAGAATTTCAAATTGAAATTAAGGTAAGACAGGTAAGACCTTACATTAGAGTAATTAAGTAAAACAACTAAGGTTACAACTAAACAACTAACTATCCTATCTCAGCAAACACAATCACTATACGAATCAGATATGGTGACTGAACCTTAATTATATGCATCCGATTCAAATGAGTTGGACTCGTTTTCCATCTTGGTACTTGATACAATGTTCCGATCATAAACGATTAATGGTGTACCGTAAATATCATTTGGGTGAATTCCCAGATCAACTAGTGTTCTATGAGTTTGGTCAATGTTTTCTACTCGACGAATATTTGTCCTCATACGTTTGATTTCACATTCCAATCTTTGGATAGCTCTCGAAATCTCTGTAGCATTTCGTCTTGGCATCCTTCTTGCCAAACGACAAGGAATATGGATGCCACGAACCCTGCAGTCTCTTCGAAGTTGTCTTGCAGTCGCATTGAAAGTGACCCACGCCTATATACAGATGATAAAATCTCAGAAAGGATTTCTGCTGTGTCCATTCATAGCCATTGGATGTAGTGAGTAGCACTACAAATGTGGGTATGAATACATGTTCTGGTGGCCTCCCTTTAAATAGATGCCGGTAAGTGGAACAACATTGGTAGCAATGGGCACTGGATTGTAAGTTGCAGGTATTAAGCTTTGAAAATACTTAAGCTTTCAAAAGTCTTAAGCTGTACAGTTACAAGTCTCTAAGATGACTTTTAACTGTGCACATGCCATTATAAAGTATGCACAATTGCACCTCACCTGCACAATGGGACATGTAAGTTGCAGCTTTGCAGCTTCAAAATACTTAAGTTTTGAATAGTCTTAAGCTGTACAGTCACAAGTCTCTGAGATGGCTTGTGAGTGAACAAGTCATTATAACACCTACACAATAACACCTCACCTACATAATAGGACTTGTAATTTGCATGTTTTAATTTTTGAAAATACTTAAGCTTTGAAAAGTCTTAATCTTTATAGTGATAAGTCTCTGAGATTACTCGTAACTGTACACAAGCCATTATAAAGTATGCACAATACTACCTCACCTGCACAATAGGAAATGGAACTTGCAGCTTTGCAGCTTGAAAATACATAAGCTTTGAAAAGTCTTAATATGTACAGTCACAAGTCTCTGAGATGACATGTGACTGAACAAGCCATTATAGCATCTACACAATAACACCTCACCTACAGAATAGGACTTGTAAGTTGCAGGTTTTAAGATGTACAGTTACAAGTCTCTCAGATGACTTGTTACTGTGCACAAGCCATACTTGTAACAGTTCTTAAAAGACTTCTAAATGTTCTGAAAATACTTGTTAATGTGTACAACACCACCTTACCTGCACAAAAGAATGTAGCCATATTCGTATAAATTTTTTCCTATAAATAGGTAGGTGTCTTATGCTAAGCACATTTGAGTAATTCCCATTATAATGAGCCAAAATGCTTGGACTCGGAAATGATCATCGTGTAGAGCATGACGTGCTCATCCAAGAATGGACGCAACTCAGCAATCAAGCAGAGCAAGTCATCACTAATTGTCGCAATCGATGTGTGCGTGCACCTATGTAATGCACACAAACAATACCAAGAGATAACATTTACCAGCTACACATTGCCATTGAGCGGATGGATCGCAAGCTCAATAGGATGCTATTAAGAATTAGAAAGGACAATCACATTTCCTACTTTGTGCGTAATTTGAGTATTCCAGACATTGTGAATAATTTACCACATCCTCTTATATTTGATTCGGAGATGTCGAACGAGCTAGATTTGGACATGTAACTCAATATCGTATAATGTATTTATGTTTTAATTGTGAGTTTTGTCGTGCAGTAAGCTTTCTCTTCAGCATTGTAATCCCCCATTTATCCTCTAACTATTTGAATGTCACGAGTCATTTTCAATCTGGCTACTTTTCTGTATATTGGCTTTCCTTTATACTGCTGGCTATTATGGTCATGCCTTTTTAGCCTTACCTTGTATATTCTTTCTTTCTATGTTGTTCAAAATTTTGGCTTGGGTGGATAATAATAGGTTGTCTTGAGTTAACATACGAATCAGATATAGTGACTAGACGTTACTTATGTGCATTCGATTCAGACGAGTTGAAATTATCCTCTAACTATTTGAATGTCATGAATCATTTTAGTGAAAACTCACTTTTAGTTAAATTTTTTTACAAACATCTTAAAGTCAGTAATGCTTTTTAAAACTTAATAAAAATGATTGTACTTTTTCAAAAGATTTTAAAACAAGTGGTTGTGCACTGTAGCGCGACTATTCGTTCCCAAAATGCCCTTCCTCTCTCTTCCAGATTTCTCCACTGGTTAGTGCATCCCTGCACACTAGGTGGTTCATCCCTGTCCACTGAGTGGTGCATCCTTGCACCTCCAATTGTGCAAGGAATGCCCAATTGGTGGTGCAAGGTTCACCCTTATACCACCAAGTGAGCAAGAGCAGGCCCACTGGGTGGTGCCTCCTTGTCCACTGAGTGGTGCATCCATGTCCACTAGGTGGTGCATCCTTTAAATTTTAATTTCAATAAAAAACCAAAAATAAGGAGAAATGGCATTGTGTTATGTTGTGTATTACTTTTGGCTACTTTTTTGTACATTGGCTTTCCTTTATACTCCTGGCTATTGTGGTGATGCCACTTTAGCCTTACCTTGTATATGCTTTCTTTCTAAAATATTTTTGAATCATTTACCTTTCCAAAACCTTCAATGTTAAGTTGGATATAGCTTAGCTGATATGAAAAGACCTTAGCTTTGAAACAAGCATGCAATGGACTGTAGCTGTTTATGGCAGCTTTACATCTTTGCAATTGTTGCAACTATGCAGCTTTGAAAATACTTGTAAGTTGCCAAGATACAAGTCTTTGAAGACTTGTAACTGTTCATACGTGAATTGCTTCAATTCACATTTTTTCATATAGCTTAGCTAATATGAAAAGACCTTAGATTCGAATCAAACATGTAATAGACTGTAGCTGTTTATTGCAGCTTTATATCTTTGCAATTTCTGCAACTATGCAGCTTTGAAAAGACTTGTAAGTTGCTAAGATACAAGTATTTGAAGACTTGTAATTGTTCACACGTGAATTCCTTCAATGTTAAATTGACTATAGCTTAGCTGATATAGATAGACCACAGATTTGAACCAAGCATGCAATGGACTATAGTTGTTTATGGTAGCTTTACATCTTTGCAACTGCTGCAACTATGCAGCTTTGAAAATACTTGTAAGTTGCCAAGATACAAGTCTCTGATTTACCCTTATTGTGCACACTTGAATTACTAATTATTTATCATTAACTATTATGTATTCACTTATTTCACCTTACAAAGGATGATGAGTTTATAAATACTGGACTTGACCTCCATTACTAAGCACATCTAGCAGCACTACTACCAACTCTCCAATTGATATTGAATATAGTACTAGATGGCAAATAATGAAGCAGGAAGACACCCAGAATGAGAGTTCGTAATTGGGAAACTTAAGTGGGAAAATTTATGTAGCGATGCAAAGGAGCTTTGGTCTGATTGCCGAAACCTTGGCATTCCCATTCCTTGTCGTGTCTCACGGACAATGCCGAGAGGAGATGTAAACCAAATACGTGCGGCCAATATCAGGATTGAAAAAGAAATTAAGAAGTTGAGGAAGCGTATTTACTGTCATGGCAGAGTTCAACACGTATGCAGGAGCCTGATTGCGGCGGGGGTCAATGAGCAAACCCTAGCATCAACAAATTTCATAATTGAGGATCCAAATGCTATGTCCAGTACCGAGATGCAAGATGGAAGCAACTCATCCAATTGGGACTGACATACCTAAAATTAAAGGCCATTTCTCCCTTTCATTTCAATGTGTTTGTACTGAACACAGCTATCTCCTTATGAATCATTGTATCATTGTGGTTTTTGTTTTTGCGCAGTAATCTTGTTGTTCTACGTTGTAATCCCCCGCTTAAAATCAAACTATCTGAATCTCATGAACCCTTTTATTTAGCACCTATCAAGGTAACTAAAAGAATTATGCATATATGCTCAACTGTGTTACTTTATTATAAATATATGGTATGTCATACAATAATAAAAGTAACATGCATGTAACTTTATAGTGGACACTCTTCCACCATTATAAATTTGTAAGATAACAATACCAGGCAACAATCATCGTGCTCTCTCCAATCTCTGGTGCAACAAGACTCCAACAGGAACATGGCTTCATCATCATCCTCACAAACCAATACAAATAGCTTAGTTGTTTGTTTCTGTCAACGTGGTTATTGCATTCGATTGAAGTCTTACACAAAAACTAATCCAAATTGATGATTTTACAGATATCCTTATTGGGTATGCTTAAACATTATTACACGGTATCATTTGATGCTTTACAATTAAATAGATAGTTCATTTAACCTGCATAGTTTAAAATACAGCGTAAGCAGAGTGGGAACAATCACGTGAAGGATTGTGGATTCTTCATGTGTAATGACGAGTATAAGTTGTGCCCTTGCAAAACAGGGCCTTGCAAGATTTTAACATCAAATAAGAAGGATTTTTGCAGACGTCATTTCTTTGCATGTCCTAACTCAACAGTTGGTTTTCCAAACTAGACATCACGTTGATTTCTAAGGACTTGTAATAACTGATACTATTTTATCATGTTTTGTAGACACGAGATCTCATTTGTCGATACTTTTCCTGGGTCCAAAGCAAAGAGAGATATGAGAATATGGGAGATCGTGTATATAAATTAGTTGAGGAGGATATTGGCAATGCACAACGTATCAAAACCTGATTGAATTTGAGGTCGAGACAACTAAAAGAGTTGCTCATTTTGGCAATAGGATATTTGATGAATTCACCAAATTAGATTTGAATAAATGATGAACTTTCCTTCTATCGTATTGGTTCATGTTAAGAGTGTTATCAACTGTAATTATAATGTAAAGGTTGTGTCTCAATCAATATCAATTACTTTGTTATATCAATCATTGTCTGTTTCAAAAGATGAACTTTCCTTCCTATATCATAGCACTTACAATTTGTAATTGTACGGAAAATACTTTTAACTGTGTTGAAAATGCTTGTGAATGTGCACAAAATATTTGTGATTCATGGTGAAGACACTTGTAACTGTGACTACCCTAACTTGTAACTGTGATAATACAGTTATAATTGTGCTATTCAGATTTTTAAATGTGCACAACAGACTTCTAACTCCTGAAAACACATGCAATTGTTTTGTCCAGACTTGTACCTATGCATTAAAAGACTTGTAAATGTCCACAAACGACTTGTAATTTTGCTGATAATAACTTTTAACTTTGCTTAAAATACATGTAAATATGCACAAAAGAGTTGTAAATGTCACAAACTGCTTTTAATTGTGCTGAACTAAAAAGATTAATTCGTGATGAATAGAATTGTAACTGTTCTGAAAAGACCTGTAAATGTGTTAAATATATTTGTAACTGAGCTGAAAATAATTGTGAATGTGCTAAAGAGACTTGTAAATCTGTACAAAATACCTATAAAGGACTTATCATTCCATTTCTGCATGTATTGTCACAAAAATTTGTATTTGCATATACAAATAAATAAAAAGATCAATAAACAATTGTAGTACATATATTCCTTTATATATGTCATTATTGAGGTATTGGGAGTTGTGGGCAAGGTTCAGTGATTTTTCATATAATTCCATTTCTGTAGGTATTGCCACATCAATTTGTATTTGCATATACAAAGAGATAACAAAGTTTCGTAAACATCTATAGCGAATATATTCATTTACAAATGTCATTATTGAGGTATGGGGAGCTGTGTGCGAGGTTCAATGAATATTGTATCATTCAATATCTGGATGATTGGACATATCTGAGTGCATTATCATTATCAAGTCGACTGGGTAGTTCTGATCAGGGTTAATTTCATATCTGCATGACTCGTCTTGTCAACAACAATAAGTACAAGTAAATTATGTCATTGAAAAGTCAAAAAGAGTTGTGTTCGTCCAGGGAAATTTGATATGGGAAGTGATTTTTCAAATCTACATGTACAAACAAAAATACAATTGAATACATTTATTTCACAGTTGATGGTTCATTATAAGTAGACATATTAGCAGTGTTGGAGTTATTGGTTATAATATTGAGAACTTATTTCACATTTTCAAGGCAACATGAACAATCGATGGAATGACAACATGAACAACCGAAGGAGGAGGATCATCGCTAATCGGAGTTGGTTGGTGTTCCAACAAACACAATCATGAAGCCCATCACCTCACCTTGTTAGGGAGTGACGTTATGAGCATTTGCTCGGTGAAACATTGGAAAAAGAATTATGTCACTATCGACAACCAGTTCCCAAACGTAGGTCTCTACAATTTTCACCTAGCAGCGATCGAAATATAGAACAAGCCTTGCCCTTGATGAAAAGTGAGAACAAGCGTATGTATCATCGCTCCATAAGGTCATTTAAATTATATATGCTGAAGAAAAATTACAAAGAAGTAAGCATGAGCGAACCTCAAGCGCAAGAGATTACCGATATTTTAAATGAATATCAAACAGAATCAAGCCTCTCGGATGAGTCTACTCATCAACAGTGAGAATGTGACTCTGATGACTCCGATTTCCAATCTCCTCCACCAAGGCGTTGAATCTGGCTAGATTCCTGTTTATGCATCATTTGTATGAGTTAAATTGTTGGGTTAGCTGAATGATCAGTTTCATGTTTTGACAATATGCATCTTATAAATTAAACACTAGTTTTTTAGGTATGAAACCTTTCAAAGTTCACTGCAAAGTTGATTACAAATACATTAAGAAAAATAAATTAAAAGTCGATTTATCAATCGAATCATTCCAACTGTTGTGATAATTGGATTAGTCAAACAACTAATAATAAATAGAAATCTTAAAATAGCTCCATAAGTGTAATAACCAATAAATATTATCATCCATCATACTTCATCCTCTTCCTTTGTGGTGAAGTTTTTCTCGAGGTCAGAGGATGTGGCATCGTCTCTCGACCCTTCCCATTCATCATGTCAGCAACTATTGACATATCAGATTCACCAATCTCTTAAATTTCACGAATTTTAGAGCTGCAAACATAACAGCAAGTTAGTCATGCAATGGACATATTATATGAACATAGCTTCAGCATTCGTGACCATAATCACTAAAAGCTTTTTTTTTTTTTTTTTTTTCTATTACTTAGATGCTATTGGAGTGGTAAAATTATTATGTTCTCTGTAAATTTAACCTAGTGAAATAATAAGCTTCTTTTTCGGTGTGAACCCTTTGAAAGTTCACTATGAAGCTTATTACAATTACATTAATAAATTTGAATTAAAAATTGATTTATCAACCAAATCATTCCGACAGTTGTGATAATCGAATTAGATAATCGGATTAGTACAAAAACCAATAAGGAATATAGATCATAAAATAGGTCCATAAGTGTAATAACCAATAAATATTATTATACATCATACTTCATCCTCTTCATCTGTGGTGAACTCGTTATCAAGGTCAAAGGATGTGACATCTTCTCTCGACCCTTCCTCTTCATCATGTCCGCAACTTTGAGCATATCAGATCCACCAACTCTTTAAATTCAGAAATTTTAAAGCTGCAAACATAACAACAAGCTAAAAATGCAATGGACATATTCTATGAATAAAGACTTTATATTGACTAATAACAAGGTACACAAACTATGAGGAAAAGAGAACAAACATAGCTTCAGCATATGTCACTAGAATCAATAAAAGCTCTTTCTCTATTACTTAAATGCTATTGGAGTGCTAAAATTATTATGTTCTCTGTAAATTTCTCATTGTGAAATAATAATATTCTTTTTTGAGAAGGGATGCACCACCTAGTGAGCAGGGATGTACCACCTACTGGGCAAGGATGCACCATCCAATTGGCCTACCCTTACATACTTGGAGCTGCAAGGATGCACCGCTAAGTGTGTCACGCCCTGAATCCGAGATATGGGATCTCGAGGATTTCAAAGGAAATGACCTTCGGATCCACATAATGAACCAATCCCATGGTTACACAGAGGATAACTACATAGTCCAGAGGAAGCATTCTAAAATTTAAAACATAAAAGTGAGTCAACCAACTCAAGTATATTCAAAACCTATTTTAGGTACCAAATCAAATCTTAAAAGTTACATGGTATTTTCCCACAAGGGGTCAAAACAAAAACCTATAAATATACCAAACTCAACTCAGTCGGCCACTCCAGCCTCTTTGGTTCTCTGTTTTATTCATGCCTGCCAGCCTCTTTGGTTCTCTGTTTTATTCATGCCTGCCAGCCTCTTTGGTTCTCTGTTTTATTCATGCTTGCTAAGGTCTTCTTAGGGTTCAACCTGTTTCATTGTAGGGTGAGTTTGGAAACTCAGTAGGAAAATTCCAAAGGACGACAATAAATACTTTCATAGACATATAATAAAACAAGTTCATTCATACAATTTTCCATAAAACACATAAGTTGTTCACTATCAAGGTTCTTATTATGCATACAGACAATTTCCACATAAACATGTCATACTATAATCCATAAGCATACACTATACCAAAATCAATCTCAATACAAGTTCTTTCAATACTTCCTCATGAATCATTCATAATTACACCAGACACTCATGATCCCCTCATGATACAATTTAAAATTTCCGAGGCCACTAACTTCCATGGCACCATCAAGACAATGACAATCCCCTTGTCACTGGTTACACCATACACACCACACAATCAGCCATAAACATGGTTTAATTACATCTCAATTAATAATTACTCAAGCTCACACTAAAGTCTCACATGACTCAATGTCAATCATGCAATTGACTCACTTCAATCATGCGGATGCTAACCAATCAATCGCAAACAAAATACATGCAATGAAGTATGATGCAATGCAAATGGAATGATGCAAGTGTGCAAAAGTGTTAGGCCAAGCCCAACTATGAGTTCCAACCAAATAACTGTTGAAAACTTCCAATACAACCAAAGTAACCATCAATTCCATTCCATCTACATATCTGCTGAGAGCACTGTCCATTCTGCCAATACAACCAAAGTCACTGCCAATATCCATTTCTTTTAGGGGATACAACCCAATTTTCTTGCTCAATCCCAGTGCAGGAGTTCGAAGAAATATAATACTCGGTGAGTTCGAGGTCGAAGCACAGAGAGCACGGATTTCAAGGCAAACAGGATTAAAGAACAAATATAATGGTGGAAAATTACTTGGAATTAAAAGGAATAATTAAGGGATCAATAAAAGTAAGGAAATGGATTAAATTCAATAGTGAGAATGCTCAGGCATCAGGACAGTTCCTTGAACCGGTATGAAATTCATTATAACTTGGATAAATTTATATGCTTGATTGCTATGAAAACCTTTGATTCGGTTGAACTAAAATAATTCAAGAACACATCGTAACCTTGGTTAACGACATGGCTAGAATAACTTTAGAAAAACCCGTTCAATTAAATTCTAGATTCCTATTAGAAACCATGAGATTTCTCTTAATAATGAGAAAAACATGATTGAACTCATAAGAAGTATGGAAGACCTCATACATCAAAAGGAATTACAATAAAAGCTCATACCAACTACAAGCGAACAACTCCCCTAGCCTTTGCAGAAAATTAAGCTTCTATGGAAGAAGGAATTACAGAAAACTCTAAAGAAAATTAAGAAGAAGAAAGGGATGATTGGGGAACAGATGTTTCCCCTCTATTTATAGAACTAACGACCGAAACTTCCGAACTAAAACTATCGTTCTTCTTCCTTCCCAGACTAGAAACACACCAGCTCCCTTCTAATTCAAATCTGGTTTTCCTTTCTGATTTGGTGTTTAAGGAAACCTTCCTTTCCAATTTGGTTTGCTCCTCTTGCTCTTCACGCCAAAGTGCAGCTCTTCTTACTAATCTCGTTCTCAGCTTTCCTAATGGTTTCCTTGCTTCAAACACAGATCGCCACCTTCCAAATTATCGTTGCTCCTCTTCTCCAAGTCGGTGTTGGAATTCTTCCTTATTTCTTGGTTCTTGCCAAATTCGGCATCTCAGCCTTCTAACGCATGAACAGCAACGGCTCTTTCCACTTTTGGTTTCTTTCCAAAATAAGTCAACTCGCCCTTGATTAATTGGGCTGAACCGGCTTGGTTAGTGGGTCTTGGTCGACTGCTTCCTTGGTCGGGTCGGGTTTAATTTTCATTCTTTTTAATTTGATCTCTTTTGTGCTTAATCCGACCCACCGATATGATCCGTCTGATTTGATCTAACTCGTCTAATCCGACCCGTCTGATCTGATCTGACTCGACCTGGGTCTGATTTCTCTTGATCAAAGCTTCTTTTCTAAAACCGTCTCTGCATCAGTAATTTAGGTGTAAATGAGACAATTAAAATATAATGCAATGGTAAAATAAAATTGGCAAATTCTATGTATAATGAAGAGTTTAATATGAGAAAATACCAGATAAGTCAGGTAATTAGGGGTATAATATGTAGTAATTCATGACTTATCAGTAGAGATTGACACTCTCTTTCCTTTTAGGGGATAATCCTAAGGTAGGAAATCCACCTCTTTCCTTTCAGGGGATGGTACCTTAGGCAAGAAATTTGCCCTCTTTCCTTTCATGGGATGGTACCTTAGGTAGAAAATCTGCCCTATTTCCTTTCAGAGGATGGTACCCTAGCCAAGAAATCTACCCTCTTTCCTTTCAGGAGATGGTACCCTAGGCAGGCAATCTGCCATCTTTCCTTTCAGGGGATCGTACCTTAAACAGGCAATCTGCCATCTTTCCTTTCGGGATGTACTCTAGGTAGGAAATTCACCTTCACAAACAATCAACATAGGCCTCGCACATGACACAAGGATCACCATTAAGTACTTCTAGTATTACTCTCAAACAATTTACTAAAATCAGATGGCATACATACGACTCACATACCATGCACACAACAATTTACCAAACTAGGATCATTGTACACCCTAACTTCATACCACATAGTTCACGTCATGATACAACCATTCTAAATCACATTAAAATGTAATATCACACCATAAATTGTCAGTTAATGTTGAAAATTAGGCAGTTTACACATTTTATTGCACAAAATCTTATATAGGCACTTCATACACAAACCAAGACTACACACACTACAAATACCATTAGGGGCTTCCCATGAAATTTCACATCAATTGGAGCTTGGCAGGTGCTCAGTAGTTGCCGAGTTTCCTCCTCAGTAGCATCCTCGGTAGCTGTCAAGTATCGGTAGTAGGACCCGAGAATTTGCCCTGCTCGGTAGGTGACCTTGGCAGCTGCCGAGCTTCCTGCCGAGCAAGCAATCTCAGCCCAGATTTTGGTTTTCTCCCTAGGGCTTCGTTCCCAAACTTCCATACATTGAATTTTGACAATTTTAAACACTAAACTCATGATTTACACCATTATAAACCAATTTAACATGTCATAAAAAAACCTATCTTTTATACAAGATTAACATGATAATTCACCAAATTCTCAAGCATCGAAGTTCATAGTTTTCATAATTCAACAATCATTAACATGATCTCCATACAGCATGTAGAAATCATAGATTACATGCTAATTTCAACCACATACAACCCATGATCCTATATGCATTATACTATAGCTTCATTATATTCTATGAACATGCCTACCATAGAACTAAGGAAATCCCTACCTGTTGATCCTGTAGAATCGGATCCGGAGCTTCATAGTCATGTTAATCCTCTTCTATTTTCTCTGCCTCTTCAATACTTGCTTGATCAGCCGCTTCCTTTCTTTCCTTTCTTATGGATCAACCTTGTGTTTTCGTCCTCTACTTGCTTTCTTCCCTTTAGCTTTCTTCTCCTTAGACATTTTCTCTTTAGTCATCCTCTTCCTACAGTATTGTTTCCTCTTCTTCTATATCCTCTCTTCCTTTTCTTTCTTCCCTCTCAATCTCCTCGTCTCCCACTCTCCCACTCTCCCTCAATCGTGTGGTTATTTCTCCCCATTTATGGGGAATCCCATTCACCCAAGTAACTATTTCGAATTCAAATTTGAATTCAATTAAGTTAGTTAATCTCTAATTACCTTTTTTTCAAAAAAAATTCTTATTCCCTCGTTCTCTAATTCCTACCTGGGCTAAATGACCAGCCCATTTCTTAGGCCCTAAAGCCCAATTAGATTATATATATATATATATATATATATATATATATATATATATTCATTTTTCATATACTTTAATAATTTACACATTGGTCATTAATTTCATGATTTAATTACACTTTCAGGTTCCGTGTCACTACAAAGTGGGCAGGGATACACCACCTAGTGGGCATGGATGCACCATCTAGTGGGAAAGGATACACCATCTAATGGGTATGGGATGCACCACATAGTACGTTCAACTTGCACACTTGGTGAGGCATTGATGCAACACTAAGTGGGTAGGGATGCACCACTAAGTGGATAGGGATGCACCACCTACTGGATATGGATGCACAACCTAGTGGACAGGGATGCACCACCCAGTGGAAAGGGATACCCTACTAAGTGAGAAGGGATGCACCACCCAGTGGGAATGCCCTTGCTGACTTGATTGTGCAAGGATGCACCACTAAGTGGGCAAGGATGCACCATCTAGTGGGTAGGGATGCACCACCTAGTGGGCTTTCCATTGCACACTTAGTAGTACAAACCAAAAATGAAAACAATTGGAATGGGTAAATTCCAGATTTTATAAAAAGAAAGATATCAACAGTAAAAGGTTCATACATGTTTGACCACAATGGGAATCAAACAAAAAAGTAAAAAAAACATGCCAATAAGTCAAACAAAGATAACCTAATTGTAAAAAACAAGCATCAGGCACTACAAAATACAGGGTATTTGCCGACGGTCCAAAATCGCTGGCAAAGGCCTCAAGCCCGCCGTCAAATCATTTGTCGCAAGTCAGGGAGCCCCCCGTGCTATCCTTGACCGGGGAAAGTATTATCGGTGGTTTTTGGAGGTTTTAGTGGCAAGCTTGTAGACCGTCGACAATTACCAAGTTTTAACGGCGGGCTTGTAGACCGCTATCAATTACCAAGTTTTAACGGCGGTCCTAATAAGGACCGACATTAATTTCCCATTTTTTTTCAAAAAACAATTGCCCATTGTACTACTAATTGATTCTGCATCACCTACAACTTCTCAGTGACATCACTACACTGAGAAGAAAGTAAAAGGAGAAAGAGTAACTCATTAAATGTTAAAACAGTTTTTAGTTCAAACTTCCAATCGCAATTCACAAGGCAATTGGGATTTCAGAAAAAAAAAAGCTCACTTTCTTGTATTATAATAAACACTGGCTTAGAGTTGCAATAAAACCCTTGCAGTGCCATTATACTAAACAATGGCTTAGGTCTCAGAACACAACCTAACAACATAAAGCAAGAAAAAAGGAAGGTTGAATACCAATGGAAGCACAAACATGACTAGTGTCTTGCCGCTATTAGTATTGTGAGGACCAGTTTGCAGCACTCCTAACTCTAGGCATGCCAGCTTCCTTCTTAGTCTCGGTGTCAACGTTGAAGGTCACACCGCACACCTGGCCACAACTGTCCACCCTCGGCATTGCCTTCAACTCAATGAGTGGGTGCTCAAAAATCCTCAAGGCTCTAGAAGAAGTGAAGAAGCATCTTGAGGAAGAAATAAAAGAAGTGATGATAAAAATCTTATTTATGTAATAAACCTTGTTCAAAATTGGCCATATCTTATCTGCTGCTAGTGTAATTATGCCTTTAGGAAATGGTGCAAAATATTTTCCACAAAACTTGTTCTCGGTCTCTGCATCATCCGAGAGAACGAGATGACCTTCAGAATCAGTTCCCCAGAAGAAGGGAACACTCTTATCAGCATCCTAAATTAGAATCAATACTAGTAACTTGTCGATGTGATAACGAATCAGATAACAAATAATTATATGAAAGGGTTACACACAGCAGCAACAAAGATGACTTTCAAAGAGCTATCATAAAGTATAAATGCAAATTTCCCATTGATATCTCTCACAACCTAGTCAGCAGGATAGGGTCCTCTGTTTCTCAGAGTCTGGTAAGCTTCAATGACAATGGTTACTTCATTTGCACTCTTGTTCAATCCGTATTGTTGTTTGAGCAACGCAACATTGTCGATGTGCCCTTGAAACATGCAGAATATGTTGTTCACAATGGCAAATAATCTTGCAGATGAGCAAGAAGAAGCAGGTATCATCAAATAATAAAAAGCATTTCCAACAAGAGCAAGATAAAGACACTCTCTTCCTCTCATTGTTGCTGCTGCTGCAAACAACAATAACAACCTCACCCCTACCAACACCACTACACCCTCACCCACCACCACACTACCCTCTCTCTTTCTCTCATTGTTGCTGCTACTGCAAACAGCAACAGCAACCTCACCCCACCCTTACCCCACCTCACCACCACCACCAACACCACACACCCTCTCTCATTGTTGCTGCTGCTGCTGCAGCAGCAGTAGGAGCCTTACCCCACCCCACCACTAGCAGCAGCAGTAGGAGCCTTACCCCACCCCACCAATACCACCCTCACCCCACCCCACCAACCCCACCCTCACTCACCACCCCCACACCCCCACCCCACCCCACTCACCACCACACCAACCTCTCTCTTTTTCTCTCATTGTTGCTGTTGCTGCAAACAACATCAACAACCACACCCCACCCCACCACCACACCATCCTCTTTCTCTTTCTCTCATTGTTGCTACTACTACAAACAACAACAACCTCACCCAACCACACCCTCACCCACCACCACCATATCCTCACCCACCACCACCACCATACCCTCACCCCACCCACCACCCTCTCTCTTTCTCTCATTGTTGCTACTGCTGCAAACAACAACAGCAACCTCACCCCACCCCACCATCACCATCAACACCACACACCCTCTCTCATTGTTGTTGTTGGTGCTGCTGTAGCAGCAACAACCACCTTATCCCACCCCACCACACCACAATCTCTGTTCTGTACAAAAAAAAAATGATGACTCACTAAAACATGTCAACCCATATCAAACACAAAATGCCTGAAGTAAATAGGCCTAGTTTCTCACAGATTACTAGGTTAGCAAATAAAAGTGCAAAACCAAAGACCTATACAGAAACATTCTAGTATAATCTAGTTCGGATGGTCCTCAATGATCTTTATTTGTAGTTGTTCATATTTGAAAATGATCGAAAGAGTATAAATAAAAGAAAAAAACTCATGAGAAGAGAGTATTCATGAGCAAGAGATAGAAGTGTTGGGTACAAATCTAGAACCACAACAGCTATCTTCGTTGTTACCTGTGGAACCTGTGATCAATAATAAAGACGTAAGCATCAGAAAAAGCTAATTAATTGTCACGTCCTGAACCAGGTATTCCCAATTATGTAGGTTCTCCGGTTCAAGAGCGACCTTCACTTCTTATTTCTACGAGAGTGGTACAACAAATCAGGATTTAATCACGGAAGCTCAACAGTTCTAGTAAGATATAAGTAACTA
>JAUPMG010286902.1:0-16946 GCA_031762675.1 Pachysandra terminalis | reverse complement strand
TGCTCTGGCACCTTCAGTAACTACGTTTTTTAGTTTCGGCGACCTCCTCGGTTTGCCAACAGTCCCTCGGCGACCTCCCCGGTTAGCCGAGATAGCCCTCGAATGATAGAGGACTGTTCTAGCTTACCGGAAAGGTTGCCGAATCCTTTTTCGGTGCTCCGAGACCTCGCCAAGGCCCCATACTGGCCTTATATCTGGGTTTATGACCTTTGACATCAGTGTTACATGTATCCTAGTGTGTTTACACACTCTCGGAGTTCGTGGACTTGCCCAATCTCGGTGACCCTTCACTTAAGGTTTAGTCACCTTGAGTTAGCCTAGTAGTGTGAGTTCTCAGGGAACTCATGTGAAAACTCCCACACTCACCCTTTTTGTTTCCATACCTTTATTTGTGTATGTGATAATATAGAATGGCTTCATAAGCTGCTTTTAGATGTATTATGAGCATGTGTGAATGGTCTAGTATGACATTTGAATGCACGACCTTGACATGTTAATGGTTCAGTTACTTTAGTATTATTATTGCTCTTGATTGGAATTCAATGTATACGTCCCTTGCTCTTCTTCCTTGTGAGTTATATTCAGGTATTCATTTATATGGGTGTGATATGAATCATGATGTTGAATGTTTGAGTGAATTTGAATGATTGACCATACACACTGTACACTCGATATTGAATGATTAGCTAGTGTGCACCTCTTCACTTGCATAGCATTGACTCGAGACCATAGATTGGTTAAAAGAAATACCCTAATATTCGAGACCTCACTGTGGTGTCTGGTGATTGAGCTGAGAAAGATGTGAAACCCATATCTAGTGAGTTTGGCAATGATGAGCTGAGGGACTAGCTACCCGAATAGACTCTCTTATCGCCTAAGTGCTTGGATGTGATATCATTGAGAGAGAGACCTCTGTAATATGTCAAGTGTTCATGATTTCCCAAGGGATACCGCAGGTGGCTGCAAGTCTCGGTACACAGTACCACTTATCAAAATAAGGTGGGGCGATTGTAAAAGCCCTTAAAACTATGTTGTACACATAGAATAGTCATATTTCCTTTACAGCCATTATGACGGGGGTTGATTTCAGGTTGCTGGAACATCCTGGGGTGAATTCAGGTTGTTGGGACACCCCGGATTTAGAGATTGGATCAGGGGAAAACATGCCACATTGACTTTATAACAGAGCTACATTTCGCATTGCATACTAGACTGCTTGTTAGCTCACCTTGGTGATTATTGCACATAGGCGCACAACATGCATAATAACTAATTGACCACATGCATTTTTGTCACATGGATATACACTACCTTGCACTTTTTTTTGTATAATGTTGGAGTACGAGTAAATACCTTGCATTGAAGGATTTCTCATCCGAGCTTTATAGCTTATGTATGTTGAATTATACTTTTCAGGTCTTGGAGCTTGCTCGCGCAGAGAGAGCTTGGTTTGGGGTATAGATCAACCGTACCAAGTGTAGGATTGTATTAGAATTAGACTTTCTTTTATTGATCTTGTAATAGATTAGTTCTCTTATTTTAGTTACTTATATCTTACTAGAACTTGTTACTTTGCTTATGCTTATATTTTGACCATGCTATCCACTCCTGTAGAAATATGGGGTGAGCGTTGCGACTTAAGCCTGAAAATCTCAGAATTGGGAATTTCTGGTTTTGGTCGTGACATGTTTTATCAAAGCTTAAGTTCTTCTAAGATTTAAGTGACTAATAGGAAATTGTAGGATTTTGTTTTTAAGTTAGGATCTTTGTAGTTGACCCTAAGTCTAAGATTTTAAGGGGGGATTAAGGGAATTAAATATCTATAGGATGTGCGATTGTGAGAAGCACTGTTTGTTGGTTGTGCTTCCTAATTAGCAACCCCGGATGGATAATTGGAGACAGGAAGTACGACTGTTTCTGAAAATTCTAAGATAGAAGTTACTAGGATGAAGTCTTTGCTGAGTATACTGGGTTGTCACGTTATTAAAGGACGTGATGATCAAAGGCTTATGTCCTGTTGATTTAATTTGATTAAAGTACTTAGAACTCTAATACTAACAAAGTTTCAAATTTTAAGGTCAATGTAGTTGCAAATGCATTAGACTGAGAAGTTTGAGAATTTGGTAGGAAATAGATTATATATATAACTAAAGAGGATAATGTTATGAAATTATTTAATCACTTCATTTATTATGTATATAATACTTTATATAATCACATCAAGTTGCTAATTGGATCAAAGTCTGGAGAAATCACTACTCATGTCAAATCTGGACTGAGACTCATGTTCTGATGAATCTAAGCATTTTTCTAATCAATCTTTAAATCTTTGTTTGTGATGGTTTGATGTGATTGTGTTGACTTCCTATAACTTGATAAATATTGTAGTTTTTAAATCTTTAACCATGCTCTTCTGGGTAACCTTCGTGGTGACCATCTTATCTTCTTACTGAGGGTACTCTTTGGATGTTTTAATTGCTTTTCTGTGGTGGTGTTTTCCTTTCTGCATGCTATTGGATTTTCTTCCTGCAATGTTTTGATATTTAGTTCTTGTTATTCATATGTGTGATTTGATGGGTAGCTTGTACTGGTCCCCATTTTTCAGTATAACCTTGCTATATGTTTTCTCTATGTAATATCTGTTGGAGATTTTTTTTAGAATTTAATTTTGTCTTTTTTTGGTTTCAGTGACCTCTTGGTTCACCAAAAAAATCGCGATGAGGCGGAAACCAAGCCCCTTTAAGTGATTTTCTAGCCTCTCCTTTTATTCATCCTCCTTTATTTCCCTTTGCTCCTTTCTCCAACCTTCTCGAACACGTATCTTTGGCTCTCCACTCCCTCACAATTCACCATCAAGAAAGTGTTGAACCTGAGACAACGTAGATGTATGGAGTTGGTGAATGACTACGACTTCACACTATAGTATCATCCGGGGAAGGCGAATGTAGTGGCCGACACACTCAGCAGAAAACCCACAAGCCAACTTACACACCTCCTAGTTCAATAAGGGAATCTACTTGAAGCCTTATCAGATGTGGGAGTCAGAATGGATATCCGTGAAGGCAGAGTGAGACTGTTCACGCTGGTCATTAAGCCGAACTTGAAAGATAGAATCATAGAAGCACAGAGAAGCGACGAGTGGCTACAAGGTTTGTCCAGAGACGATCCTAAACCAGGATGGTCTGTTGAAGAGGATGGCAGCATCAGAATGCAAGACCGATTGTGCGTATCTGACAGCGACGAGTTGAAGAACGAAATTTTGAGAGAAGTTAATAGATCATGTTACTCGATACACCTGGGCAACACCAAAATGTACAAGGACCTGAAGAGATACTACTGGTGGAGGAAGATGAAAGCAGACATCGCCAAGTTCACTGCATGCTGTGTAGTGTGTCAGCAAGTCAAGGCAGAGCACCAAAAGCCAAGAGGTACACTTCAACCGCTACTGATCGGAGAGTGGAAATGGGAGCACATTTCCATGGACTTCATTGTGGGATTACCGCGGATTCGGCTGGGACAAGACATGCTATGGGTCATCGTTGATCGCCTCACCAAGTCTGCACATTTCATTGCAAGCCGCACGATTGCTACTACTGAGGACTTGGCCAAGCTATACTTCAAGGAGATCGTGAGACTTCTCGGGGTACCAATCACCATCATCTCTGATAGAGATTCACACTTCCTATCTCGGTTTTGGAAGAGCCATACCCCCTACCTTCTAGAGACCGCCTTCTCCTTCCCCTGAGACCATTGTTTAGACATTTTAATTATTTCAGTTGTAGTGTTTCATTTCCCTTGCTTTCGAGTTTTCCTTCCACAGTGTGTTAGAATTTTAGCTTAAACTTGTCTTGCGTGTTTATTGGAAAGCTATGCTAGTCCTCCCTTTCAACGTAGTGATTGATGTATACCTCTTGGCGTGGTTTGTTTCGTGAAATATATGTTCTGTGTGCCTTATTCCTTTGTGCCTTCTACATGGAGTAATTGTATCTTCCTACATCACGTATTACCTACATCGTCATTTATTTTATTTACCAGACTGTTAGTCATTTTCTTTCCAGCATGCCTTTGTTTTCTCCCTACATTATATACTAGATCTCAATTTCTTATTTGACGTATAAATATTTATTTAGTAGCTTGCACTAATTATTTTCTTTTTAGTATAACCGTTTATTACTTCTACTTTTACTTATAGTATTTGTTTTGGGTGAATGCTTCAACCTTCTTTCCAATGTACGAAGGTCGGATGTTTTCCCCACTTGTGATGTTTACCTTTTGTTAGTGAATCTTGCCTTACTTTGTTTTTCTGTTTCTATTTTTCGAACTCATGCTTCTGATTTCAAACCTTTCGCCTTTTTGCACTCCTTAGCTGAATTTCAGGGATGAAATTCTTTTAAGGAGGGTAGATTGTAACAACCTGAATAATTTTCCCAAAACATAAATTACTTAATTAAGAACCTTAGGGGTAAAATGGTAATTTGGTGATTAGTAATTTAACTTCACTAATAAACTAGGATTAATAATTATAAAAATTCTTAATCATATAAGTTTGTTAGAAACACCTTAGTCATTTAAAAGTGGTCAGAAAACCATATAGACTTGAGAAATAGTGTCGGGTCAGATAGCTGACCTTAATAGATAATTAGAAAATAAAATCATTTACCAATATAATTAATGGTTTAGACAACTTAGAACATTCATTTGCAAAACCGAAACCTAATTGTGCAATTAGAAATTAATTAGGTGGTTAATCGGAGATTATAGGACTAGAAACCCAGTGTTGCCCTTATGGCTGATTTGATATTACGAGTTTGCCATCAGACTATACAAACAACCCTTAGCCTTTTAAAGCTCATTTCTCTTTCTTTCTCTCAACTCTCTTTTCTCTCTGGAGCTCTTGGAGAAGAAGGAAGACCCGAATCCCCGGATGCGCAGCAGACCTCCTCGGATTCAACCCGTCGTGGTGGAGCGGCTTCGGATTCGACCCGGCAAACCCCAAGTTGAGTATTCTTTCAATGTCTTGCGTATTTACTTTTATTTCTTCATTGTGAGCATGAGGGAAGAATGTATATGGATGTGTTCTTCCTTCCCCCATGATTTGGTTGTTGTTTTGAGGATTTGGGGATGAAATCCCGTGCCCTAGACTGCCCATCCCTAGTGGGCGACTTGTGCTACCCGGATTGTGGAAAACCCACTTTCCTAGGGTTTGGACTTTGGATGTTTAATGGATCTCCATGTAGACCATTTATTTTTGGCTTAGAAGCCTCATTGGAGCCCCTTTAGGGGAATGTGTTTGAGTTTTGGGTGATTTTCCGCTAAAAAACACTCTGGATTGCCCAATCCCGAGCTTTGGCGACATGCTCGGTTCACCAGAGAGTGCGCCGGCACCTTCAGTAACTATGTTTTTTAGTTTCGGCGACCTCCTCAGTTCTCCGATAGTCCCTCGGCGACCTCCTTGGTTAGTCGAGATAGCCGCCGAATGACAGAGGACCATTCAAGCTTACTTGAAAGGTCGCCGAGTCCTTTTTCGGTGCGTCGAGACCTCACCGAGACCTCGCCGAGGCCCCATACTGGCCTTCTATCTGGGTTTTAACCTTGGACATCTGTGTTACCTATATCCTAGTGTGTTTACACACTCTCGGAGTTCGTGGACTTGCCGAATCTCGGTGACCCTTCACTTAAGGGTTAGTCACCTTGATTTAGCCTAGTAGTGTGAGTTCTCAGGGAACTCATGTGATAACTCCCAGACTCACCCTTTTGTTTCCATACCTTTATTTGTGTATGTGATAATATAGAATGGCTTCGTAAGATGCTTTTAGATGTATTATGAGCATGTGTGAATGGTCTAGTTTGACATTTGAATGCACGACCTTGACCTGTTAATGGTTCAGTTACTTTAGGATTATTATTGCTCTTGATTGGAATTCAATGTATACGTCCCTTGCTCTTCTTCCTTGTGAGTTATATTCAGGTATTCATTTATATGGGTGTGATATTGTGAATCATGATGTTGAATGTTTGAGTGAATTGTTTGAATGATTGACCATACACACTGTACACTCGATATCGAATGAGTAGCTAGCTTGCACCTCTCCACTTGCACAGCATTGACTCAAGACCATAGCTTAGTTAAGAGAAATACCCTAATATCTGAGACCTCACTGTGGTGTCTTGTGATTGAGATGAGAAAGATGTGAAACCCATATCTAGTGAGTTTGGCAAGGACGAGTTGAGGGATTAGCTACCCCAATAGACTCTCTTATCGCCTAAGTGCTTGGATGTGATATAATTAAGAGAGAGACCTATGTATTATGTCAAGTGTTCATGATTTCCCAAGGGATACCGCAGGTGGCTGCAAGTCTCAGTACACAGTACCACTTATCAAAATAAGGTGGGGCGATTATGACTCCTATGTTGAAAGCCCTTAAAAGTATGTTGTACACATAGAATAGTCATATTTCCTTTACAGCCGTTGTGACGAGGAATGATTTCAGGTTGGTGGAACATCCTAGGGCAAATTCAGGTTGCTGGGACACCCCGGATTTAGTGACTGGATCAGGGGGAAACGTGCCACATTGACGTTCTAACAGATCTGCATTTCGCATTGCATACTAGACTGCTTGTTAGCTCACCTTGGTGATTATTGCACATAGGCTCACAGCATGTATAATAACTAATTGACCGCATGCATTTTTTGTCACATGGACATACACTACCTTGCACTTTTTTTTTCATAATGTTGGATTATGAGTAAATATCTTGCATTGAAGGATTTCTCATCTGAGCTTTATAGCTTATGTATGTTGAATTATACTTTTCAGGTCTTGGAGCTTGCTGGCGCAGGGAGAGCCGGGTTTGGGGTATAGATCAACTGTACCAAGTGTAGGATTATATTAGAATTAGACTTTCTTTTATTGATCTTGTAATAGATTAGTTCTCTTATTTTAGTTACTTATATCTTACTAGAACCTGTTACATTGCTTCTGCTTATGTTTTGACCATGCTATCCACTCCCGTAGAAATATGGGGTGAGCGTTGCAACTTAAGCCTGAAAATCTCAGAATTGAGAACTTCTTGTTTGGGTCGTGACAAAGGAAGAGAAAGAAGAGATGTCTTGGGTTCCCTATGCTAGTGCTATAGGGAGTCTGATGTATGCTATGTTGTGTACCTAACCCGATATTAGCTTTGCGGTTGGTTTAGTTAGTCGTTTTCCGAGTAATCCAAGGCAAGCTCATTGGAAGGTAGTAAAAGATATTCTTTGATACCTATGTGGAACAACAGATTGCATGCTTTGCTTCTAGGGAGAAAATTTGCAATTACGATACTATAACAATGCAAACAGGTAGGTGATCTAGATGATCGAGAGTCGACGTCAAGATACACATTCTAGCTAAATGGGGGGGCAATCTCTTATAATAGTAAGAAGCAAGTCTAAATTACATTGTCCGCAACAGAGTCGGAGTACATAGCTTGTTGTGCTACCGTTTAGGAGGTTATATGGTTAAAACTATTCTTAGAGGATCTTGGAGTCTTTTGAGGATGTGTATGGCTCATCACCATCTATTGTGATAGCATGGTAGGATTCGCCTACAGAAAAGTTCCCAAGTACCATGACAAGACAAAGCATATCGCCATTCGATATCATTACATTAAAGATAGAATTGCACATAGAGGCGTGTCCCTTACACATATCCCTACACAATAGATGACAATTGATTCATTGACTAAACTCATAGCTAAAGAGGCTTTTAGGGTTCATGTCAAAGAGATGGGACTATGTACATTGTGATTTGTGTTAGGTTTTACAGTCCTTATTTATATTTTGGTTTGTAGACATGACATTTTATATTTCATGCATGAAAAAAAGAATTAATAAAATTTATTTTTTTGAGGCGTGAGATTATGTATTACATACATACTTTATAAACATATTACCACTATAATATAAGTATATGGATATGATATGTTACCAGGCTAATAGTTGGCTTCTCACACAGTGTCTAGCCCTGACACATGCATTGGGAGCATGATGAGACATTTGGAGGACTTGTGACAACGAGATCATTTAGAAAAGTCTATAAGTTATATGTCATCCTGGTAGAACCAGGATGAGATTCTCTTTTAAGAATCGAATTTTACCTGAAAAAGCCGGATGTGAGACCTTGATTAAGGCACTTGAGAGTTTTGGCTTGGATTAAGGAGCTCAGGTCAGACACATGAATTGCGAATGGACTCAGATCTGTACGATGTTAGAGGTTGACATATTCATGGCTAGGCCTAGAGCTCTACTGTAGCATGTGTTGCATAACACGTCTAGTAGTGACATTTCCTTGGAAAGCAAATGAATGGATTCCTATTTTCTTAATGTGTAAGCCCAGGATAACCCTAGTTAGGATCAACTTGTGCCCTTATTTACCTTTGAATATGTTATAAAGTAGAGACCTGATGATCTCTGCTCTCACTCTTTCCTATGGCCATAGAGGATATAGTCTAAAGGGATTTGACTAGGTAAGCAGTTGGGTCAAAACTAAATGACATAAGACTTAGGGAAGACTATTTGGCATCACATTTCTAGAGACATGATTCACGGAGATATGTGCTCATGATTTAAAATTATCATCATTGATGTTTCACATTTTTTTACTTATATCTAATATATATGTAAATTACATGAATTACTTTAAATGAGTACAAAGTCACGAATTTTTTATTTGAGTGTAGTTCTCAGATGGAACTCATGAGGAGTTGGAAATACTCAATCCAATGTGGCCAAATGGGTTTGGAGCATAGGCTAAACTGTTGAGAGTGTCTCTATGTTAGTTTTATGGAAACTTAATATGGAGTCACTCACTCATTGTTTTGTGCTCATCGATCGCACACTAAACAAAATGTATGACTAGCATCCAGATAGGGAATTCTGATGTTTATGAAAAAGATGCACACTTGTGGTGCCCATTATGAACGAGTAGGGAATGTTGGATTTCGTGGGTGACCCACTTGATCTTGGCCAACCTTTTGGTGCGTCCGTACTGGGCCAAGCTTCCTTGGTATGGTCCACTATGGATATCCACTCCTAGTCCTTATGGGAAAAGAAGTTTGAGTAATACAAGTTGAGTAAAGCTTTTCTATATATAGAAGAGTACCTACTCCCAAACTCTAACCTAATAATTCCAAACTTGTGAAACTCTCTCTCTCTCTCTCTCTCTCTCTCTCTCACATATCTCAATGTTCCTCAAAGATTTTGATTGCTTCTAATGTTTCCATACTTTCATTCTTTGGTTGCTTGAGTTTGGGCATTGATGTGAAGTGACGTGACGCGATTTCAGTTTGTGATCGATATCTTCTACTGTAGATCCAGGTTCATATAGAGAAGTACTTGATCCGGTTCGTTTGTTCTCTCTGACATGATAAATTCTATTAAAGCTTATGCCCAATAATTTTATACCTAAAATCATTAAACAATGATCATTTAAACAATCCCATAAATAAATAATTAATCCAATGAAAGCCATCTTTCATGGTTATTATGCTTGTTGATCGATATAGCTAATGCGCCGGTTTGTGTTCTTCAACTCTCTCCAACGATCAAGTTTGATGGGAGCCTTCTTATGGTTATTTATGTGCGAGTTAGGGCTATGTCCTAGATAGCCCTTATCTCTTTAACCCTTATGGAGTATCCTTAATCAAGTTAGAAAATGATAAATCCTTCCTCAAACGAAGCATCTTATGTTTGGTGTACATCATCCTTTTCACTAAACATGATCATTGTAAGACCGATCAAGGTAAAAACCCAACATTCTACATGCCAAGTGGTGATTCTAAGTAAAAGCCATTTCTGATTAGCATAGGATAAATTGCCTCTCCTTCAAGAGAAGGAAAATTTTCTCTTCTTACAACGACATGTACTGGAAGGTGAATTTCACAATCTCATCAAAAGACCTTATTTTTTTTACTCCCTATGCTTTTTGAGGTGTTTCTCTTTCTTTCCTTTGTCTCCTACCATTATCTCGTCTTGATTTTGATGGGTTAATTTTGGATATGTGATGTGTCTTGAGCGAACACTGAATTTTAGCATCCAACACCATTAGCATTCTGGTTGGGATGTTAAATTTGGAGCATACTATGATTGGACTCTGAAGACTGCTGCAACCAACCTTTACCTAACAATTTGTTTTTTCTTTTAAATTCATAGCTTACACGAGGTCTTTTCTGAAAATAAATTTGTATCTGAGTGAAAGTCAATTACATCTATAAAAAAAAAAAAAAGAAAAGAAAAAAGATGGACAGGATAGATCATGGCTCTCGATGTCCTTGCTTTTGTCCAGAATTTGGTGAATCTAGTCAAATGCAGCTCTATACTTGCTACTCTACATCTCTTAGTACCCCACAACATTAGCGGTTTACAAGCCTCCCTTTTCTCTAGTATTATAGTGCATTTTAGCCTTGTGCGTGTTCAAGAATCTTATCTTATTGATCTTTCACTCTCGTTCGAGTAACAACTTGCATTGGACTCCCTCTCAAAGCTCCCAGCTATAGCGGTTGATTTCCAGGCCTCGGATGAACAACTCAAGGCGGTTGGTAAGTTATTCTCTGGTCTTGCGGCCAACCTTTCTAAGGCTTCCACGCTGAAGGGCAAATATGGGGAGCTGAAGGAGACTGCGGCAAAGCTGGAGGCTATCATATTGATAGACACCCCGAAGGGAATAGATTACCATATACTTCTATCGCCTCTTTTCTCTTCTTTGTGAATTTGAGCATACCTTTATCGATATTTTCCTGCAGCATATTTCAAAAAGCAACACAATTAGCGGTCGAGTGAGTTTTCGAACCATGCCATTTACAATACTCCCATTTCTTCAACTCCTCACGTGTAGGAAGTTTATGAACGTCCAGGAGTCTTAAGAACCTATCTTTTAACAGATGGTCGAAAATTTCTTCACTTTTAGATATGTGAAATGCATATTTTCTATTATTGTCATAGGCATTCTTTTTGAAATCTAGGTTAGGCATAAGTTCCTCCTTCCTTTTCAAGGACGAACAAACAAACGCAGTTTTGGCCACTACTTCATCCAAATTCATTTCATAGTTTGGGTCTTGGTAATAAGTCTCGAACGTAACAGTTTTCCTTTGGCTTTCCTCTTTAAGGAATCATTCATATTTGGTGATCCTTGAGGATAACTCAATAGGTCCTCAAATTACATCCCCTCAAACTTCTTTTGAAGTTCTATACTCAGATCGTTTTGAGCCAATTTGACAAATTCGGTCTCAGAGAGGAGACTATGAACCTATCGACCAACTCATCAGGCAATTTTCTGAGCCTAGCTAGGTTGGCCATTGAAACCTCTGGCTCCGTCCTATAAAACTAAGTTTGGAATTTTTCTTCCATCTGATTCCAACTCTGTATTAAGTTCTGAGCCAGAATTATGTACCAAGTGAAGGCATATCCTGTTAAGGAATTGCTAAACAGCCTCAGCTTACAGTACTCACTGGCCGAGAATTCTCTGCATTGGATGGTAAAGCATCCAATGTGTTCTATAGTTGACTGATCATCTTCTCCTAAGAACAAGGAAAATTCTGGTATTTTGAATCCCTTGGAGAATTCATATCGTCGGTCGATCCATTCAGGGTACGACCTTCTGTAGAATGGCTTGAAAATTCTCTTGTTTGACATGTGACCTAAGCCTTTTTGGACCATATGATAAACCTGATTTCGATCATGGCCTTTGACCGCAGGATCGGTCACATCATTGACCTCTTGAAACAGGTCATTATCATTCATATGGGACAAAGGTGTCCCCCTAACCGATATCCAGATTCCCTGATTAGGGTTTCCCCCTAGCATTTATGCCATTTAGTCTACGTGCCCCTTGACCGCTACCAATACCAATCATAGCTATGTTCTCATGACGGTTGTTTCTTCTCGCGGCCGTGAATGGATCTTCAATTGGCGAATGATTAGGCTCCCTCTGATTATTATTGGAAATGGCCACCACTCGGCCGATATTCTCATTTAGAAATGAAAATGACCGATAAGATCTGGTCATCCACATCGTGAAGAGGTTGGTCAAAGTCTAGAGCATTGCCTGCACCGACTCATTTGGGTTTCCCTGTTGAGGAGTAGGATTAGATGCGAACCTGACTTCATTATATGTCTCAAATCTAAGTGGATCTTGTACCTATTAGTCTCCACCTCCTTTGGGTAGTCGCTCATCCATGTCTTCCTCTGAAATCCTAGAACTTTTCCTTGGCATTGATATACATTTGGTCCCACCAGACATGCCAATAAGGGTATATTCCCATCAAATCCCTCCTCCTGTGCTCAGCCCGTGGGGTGTTGGTATGTATGTGTGTGTGTGTGATGTGTGCGGGCATGCCAAGACTTAGTCTAGTCCAAGAGTAAGGGTTCAGGTTTTGACCCCAGGCACCGATCCACACTGACTAAACCGAGTTGGTTAAGAAATCGGTCGTGTAATCGGTCACCAAATGTGCGTCCGTTCTTAGGCGATTGACAAAGGTTGGGGTTGTTATAAGTTTGTTTGATCCTTCAGATAATGTTAATGCAGTGCCAATTAGAAATGAGAGTTAGAATAGAACACCAAAGATCTTTCTTTGACGCGTGAACTTATTCATGACTAAATATTAGAGACATTAAATGTTTATAGTGAAACAAAAAAAATAGAAAAAACGTAGAAAGAAGACTAATGAACCAACAATGGTTATCTCAACGGTCGTGACCCATTGGAAGGCTGAATTAACAATTGTTTAGATTGAGAGCAGCTTCTCAAGGGGTTGCAGCGAAGATCGGTATGAGGCTGAGAGTAGTAGAATTTAACCAGATATATTAGTGAACAGATGGGTTAGTTCCAATGGCCATGACCCACATGTAGACTAGAAGAGTATCCAAGGTTGAGAGCAATACTCCAAGGAGAAAGTGGCTGGTGAGCAAAAGAAGGATCAAGCACCGTTGTTGCAATGGAAGCAATGAAAGAGGAGATAAACGATTGAAGGGTTTGAACAGCACTACGCTGGTTTTGAGTTGTTGTTGAAGGGGGTGAGAAACTAGTCCTCTTCATGTATTTATAGACTTCTCCCTAATCGGTTATCCAACTGTTCAATTCGGTTGTAATAATCGTTCCCACTTTAGTATTTAAATTTAACATTCGATCGTGGGCTGCCCAAACCCGCATTCTGTGTTTCCCGGACCCCTGGACTGACGAGTGAGGTTTACATGCTTATGTCCTTTTCCTCCACGTGTTGTCCTCCCATTGGCTGTTGAAGATATGCAAATATTTGTACGAAGCACTAACAATCCAATCTGATTTGATTCTGGTGGGATCAAACTTGGATATTTGGTTTTCCTTCTTGGATTGAATTCAGAAGTACCATGATCTAATTTGAATCCAACCCATTAATAAGCCTATTCTTAGGGTTGTCAATAGGTTGGGTTCTGGATATGTCTAATTATTCCCAAAACCAAATTGAGTATTTGATTCGATTCTAGTGGGATCGAACTTGGATATTTGGATTCCCTTATTGGATTGAATTCAGAAGTACCATGATCTGATTTGAATCCAGCCCATTAATAAGCCTATTCTTAGGGTTGTCAATAGGTCAGGTTTGGGATATGTCCAATTATTCCAAAAACAAAACCTGCAAATACTTAGTTAAGAGACTAAAGAGGATAGTGACACTTGTCATCATCCTAGAGGCTCTTTGTCTATATAAAACCTGGGAAAGTTTAGGCAAAGGGGTTGGACTTCTGATAGTTGGACAAATTTAAGATCTGACACTTTGAGATTAACCATCTTGAATTTTGAGAGCTCCCAACAGTTGGGAAGTTCTCTGAAAGAGAATCTTAGAGAGAATATTTAGAGAGAAAAGGTAGAGAAAGATTTGAGAATTGACTTGTGTTATAAGTGGTGCCAATCCACTTGAGCATCTTCAGTTTTTGATTCTTAGCCATTGCTCGCCTTCTACACTTTGTCGATCCACTCCCATAACCGTTTTATGCAACATTGCAGGAACAATTTTGTCATAATGGTTTAGGCACATGGTAGATCTATCTATTTTAGATCTATATAAAAGGATACATAAGCATCCACTAACCACTAACACGTGAGTAGTGTTGACAAAAAAGACATCCATAATGTAATATTTTTATTTATAAATCTACTAATATGGTCTGGTACTGATATATCTTTTGGGCATTGGTGGTAGCGATAAAATCTTTGTTAGATCTCTTATGACAAATCATGAACTATGAGTATTTTAAATATCTTGGTGAATGCAAATATTGTACTTAGGATGTATGATTCACATCAGGTTGGGCCTTTACTTTACATAAACCCATTCCATTCCAATTCAATGACCAATTAGTCTATTGTGTTTAAACCTTGTAGATGCAAAGGATTAGTAAGATTATGAGATATTTCTATTCTACTTGATTGAGAGAGAGAGAGAGAGAGAGAGAGAGAGAGACCATACAGTTAGCTTTTTTCAAAGTCTACTTGATTGAGAGAGAGACCATACTGTTGGCTTTTTTCAAAGTCACACCTCCTCTCTCCCAGCCGATTGTGATTTCTAAATCGTGAGACCAAGGGTGCAGGCATGTTAGAATTTGGTTAGTTCACCTGAAGAAAGGTATAATAAATTAATTGAATAAATTGATTCATTGTGATTAGAATCGGTCTGTGTTGTGACCGATTGTTGATCAAGCAATTGTTGGGTTTCAAAGATTCATATAATGCAATTGGAACACCTGATTTTACACATTAATGACACTCAAAAGGTGTACTAGAACAAACAATAAACACATAGCCCCAAGTAGAGCTTTTAAGGTGAAAGAAGAACATATAAAATTAGACAAAACCTCAAGGAACCTATTGAGGCTGATTGTGGGACACGGAAGTACTGTGGGTGCACAATCAAAAAACATGCAAGAGGATGTCCTGTGGGCGTACTATAAATCTCCATGAGAGATAACATAAATAAACAAAACCATGAGGACCTGATTTGTTTGGTCATGGGACACAATGTTGTTGTGAGTGCATGATCCAAGTCCGAATAGGCTGTTGTGGGGTGCCCAATGAGTCACTTCTGGGCTTGCTCAATGAACTGATGACCGAAGGTCCTGCAATGCGGGAGAGTTGCTCGATGTGTGCTGAGAAGTTGCAGAAATTCTCTCAAAGTTACTAATAAAACAGTAAACCCATGGGGGTTTGAACTACATGGATAGCTTATATGTTATTTTGGATGGGTGCGGGGGGCTTTTTCTTGTTCTTGGCTCTTCTATTTATAACTTTTGAAGCAACAATGACCATGAGCACATTATTGGCCCATTATCAAATGTAGTTGTCCCTTTGAAATTTAGATTCTTCTACGTGTCCTTGAAATTTTCATTTTATGCCACACGCAAGTAGTTGTCAAAACTACTTTTGAAGCTTTAAAACACTCATCCACTTGTCCTCTTTGAGATGTGACACATGGAAGTAGTTTTCATAACTACTTTAAAGCATCAAAGCTCTCTTCCATGGGCCCTCTTTGAAATATGACATGTATATATAGTTATCATAATTACTTTTGAAGCATTAAAGCACTCCTCTACTTGTCATCTTTGAAATGTGACACACGGAGGTAATTTTCATAGCTACTTTTGAAGCATTAATGCCACATGTTCATTACCACATGCAATTAATAACTGACCTCCACTTTCTATCTCATGTAGTTCAATTATTCTAATGGGCAACTATTTATTATCTTGCTCATGGTCCATGTGCTTGATGGTTATTATAGCTGTCAGCCATATGTCTTCTTATCACTATGCCATGTGTAATAAGATCTCTGACCGACACTATTTGCCTTATTCCTCCTTTGGTTTACATGGCTGACCATTGACCATGGTCAACCTTTCTTCGGTCGAGCGACCAACCGTATAACCGACATCAATCACGGTTGATATAGTTACCGTCGAAATGTGATACGATCGACCATCGACCGTGGCCGATCGATCTACGGTCGATCGATTCCCAACCGCTCGTTGACCATGACTAATTTTTTATCACAGCCATTTTGACTTCTTTTACGGTCGGAATCACTTCTTTTTTGATCGAAATCACTTCGATCATGACTATGTTTGGTCTTTTTTGTGAAGTCATGTATAGCACTTGGCAAAATCTGCTCCATTGGTGACTAGGATTTGGCTCCACATGGCATGCTCAAGATGTGGTGGTAGATTTTCGCTTAAACACATACAATTTAGGAAACTAAAGAAAGACTGGCAGTTTGGGTTTTTGCTAAAATTTTTAGATAAATTGCAAAATTAACTAAATAGACTCCTCTACTAACATGGGATTATAAGTATGCCATAGTTCCCAAGTAATCCCTTCTCTTGGCAGGCCTTGCCATTTGATTAACATCCCTATAACCGCATATGGTTGTGTTTACTCATCCAACGATCAGTGAACTCTTCCAAAGGTTTCAAATAATTTTTATTGGTTATTGATCACAACATTGATTGTGGTTGTAAAGTTCTACTCCCAACTCATAATATTTACTCAAGAAATTAACAAAATCAAGTTTGAAGATTTTGTTTCCAGTTAGATTAATACCAGCGAGCAATGTCCGCCGTGTTATATGTGGAGTGTTTAATGCATTGCCCGTGATGTGTCAATAATAATTAACCACTCGCAATAGGACGAATATTTGCAGATAGGGCTATTTGAGGGTGTCGAACCTCAAGAACTGAAGGGAGAAAAATTATTAAACTAATTAAATTATTTCTAATTAGCAGCAAAGATCATATTTTGATTAAACTAATTAATTCTAAAATTAAACTAAATTTAAATCTAATTAAATCTAAACTAAGAGAAAATAAAATTAATTAAAGAACAGTAGAATATTGATGATCATTCTAATCCCTTAATTATGGTTAATCTTATAGAATTAAATTC
>JAUPMG010286892.1:0-17873 GCA_031762675.1 Pachysandra terminalis | reverse complement strand
CTTCTTCTTCATCTTCTTCTTCAAGTGATTAATCAATCTCCCAAGGCCTTGGGTTTATATAGGCACTTAGGAACTCTTGGATTAGAAACTATGGGAAGTCTAATCTCCATCCTTAGATTAATTTATTTTAATCTCAGCCCTTAGATTAGTTTTTCAGCCAATATGGGTTTCCTTCTATTATTGATTTCTTACTAATTTTGTTTTAGAGTCCTAGCTTTAGTTTAATTAGTTGATATTCTAGTTTCTAGAGAATACCTACTAGTTCTTAGTTTTAAATCTCAACCATCAATTGGAGATTGAAGGCTCTTACAAGATCTTAGCCATTAATTTATATCCTAGCTTTATTACTATTATAGTTTGTAGAGAATATTTACTAATTCATTATCTTTGATTTAGTCTCTTATTCTTAGTTGGGCAGTTACTATTTACTTCTTTATTTGAATCCATTTTAATAGAGAGTGTTTCTAATTCCTTATATTAAATCTCAGCCTTTAATTGGAGATTGGAAGCTCCAATAAGATCCTAGCCATTAATTCTTATATTGAGATCCCTACACGATCCTAGACACATGTCATAACTTTAGAAGTTAGGATTGTGTGAGACGCACCTAGTTTCCCATAGTACAACCCACCAATCACAATCGGTCAAAAGTCAAACATGAGAGCTACTACTAAAGTTTTATATTAACCCCAACATTTTTCTTATTTACACATTAACCATATAAATTTTGTTTGGGTCATTACAAAGGTCTAATTAGGTTAACTGGTGATTTTCATCACCCTCAATATTGGGCTTGACATACCCCTCTCGGTATACCGAAATGGCTCGGCAGGTTGACCAGTGCACTGTTTGTGTATCTGGGCAGCTTGGCAGGTCATTCGGTATGCCGAATAGGCTATCGAATCTCGATTCCTTCAATTTTTGAGTTGGGATTTCTCCCCTTAGTCCATTAACATCTAAGGAATCGTCAAATTCATATAATAGGTCTCAAATTATAGTCTACAATTGTATTATCTTCTTTCTTGGGCTCCAAGTCACAGTTTTCTGGTTTCAAACTTATTCTACATGATCATACGATTTCCAGAACCTTAATTAGAATTCTTCCAGGGTTTTACTTGTATGAACATGGGGAAAGGGTTATCACAATCATACAATGACTTCCCGTAACATTAGAATAAAAGTAAATATACGAGACATTGAAGGAAAACTCACATTTTTTGACGTAGGATGCTTCTTGGATTTGATACCTCTTCTTCTTTTAGTTTTTGATGTTCTTCCCCCTTCTTTTAGTGTTCCCCACAAATTCTGGTTGATTCCTTAGGTTCAAACACCTGTTTACTCTTTCTTTTATAAGCTTGTAGAGTTAGGGTTGTAGTGTAATTAGAAATTGCTAATTCAGTTGATTTGGTTTCTATTCTTATTATGAATTATGTTTCTAAGTTAATATTCAGTTTAGCCATGCTTTTATAAGTTACTTATTGAGTCATTAGTTGTCTTGGGTCTTAAGAAATTACCTTAGCTTTCTCTTTTGATTTGTCTTACTATTTTACAGCTCATGCCTAGTCACCTAAGTCAACATTATTGACCAAGTCCAATTTAGTTACATATTAGATTTCCGAAATTTATTTATATTTCACTTTGATTTTATGTATTTAAATTCCAAGATTAATATTAAAGAATTATTAAATTATTACTTAGAGTTTTTATCAAATTACTATTTTACCCTTTTGATTTTTAAAATCACTTTGTTTTAAAATTTTCAGGTTCTTACAGTAATCTCGGGGGTATCGTGGGCCTATTGATTGGAGTCCTGGGATGGAGTCCCGCTGCTCGGGGGCTGGACCCTACAACACATGCTCAAAAGAGGGTCTAGGACACCTGGTCGTCTTAACGACTAACAAAGTCGTGACGGTTGTTACTTATCCTATATATATATATATATACCCTTACCCACAAGGGAATAGGGGTTAGAAAATCAGAGAACTAAAAGAGCAAAGCGTCTGACCTCCCATATGGAAAACCCCTCTCTCCTCTTGAAGACCCTCGAGCGCGCTCCGATTCCCTCCTACCAATCGTTGAGCCCTCGACTCCACGCGAAAGGAAAATATCACCTACATTTATTGGCAACTTCACCGCGGAACTCTCCGATGGCAAGAGGAAAAAGGAGAACGAACAACCAAAATCAACAAGACCTGCCTCTACCGCCTAACGCCATTGCGGATCCACACCCTGAAAGCCAGGGCGAGTCCTCAGCTCTCCAAACAGTGAGGGCGGAGGGGAACCAAGGCGAGCCCGCTGAATGGAACGCGTACCAGGCCATGTCCCGTCCTAACAATGAAGGGGTGGTCAGGACCTATGGGTGAAGGGGTTCCCCTACCTTCGATGCCCATAGAGGAAACAAGGGGGTGTGCCCTCAGCTTATGTCACCATGGAAGATGTCCAAGCCATGTTGGAAAAAAAAAAAGCGAGCGTACTTTATAGCAGCTACTGGCTCCAACATGGACGTTCGCCCTGCATACCCCATAGACATGCTTTCCCACGGGATACGTTCCCTCACCTTTTTTGCAGTACAATGGACGGACTGGGAACGCCGAGGAACACACTAATCGGTTCATCGACAATGGGTGCCCACGCTGCCAACAAAGACTTACGTCTTCAGGAGTTCTCTAAATCGCTCACCATTCGCACCTACTCATGGTACAACAACCTGCAACCCAGGTCAATATCTACTTGGGAGGAGATGTGTCACATCCTAAACTTGGAAATCTCAATGTATTCCCCAAATTTAAGTTGTATCTCTCACCCCATGTCCTCATGGGAGTGGATAATCATTCATTACCAAGTCATTGAATTAAGTAAGATAATGTATAAGATAAAGTTATGAAAAGTAGTATTATTAAGAATAATATTCAACCCAAATCAATCTACAAACAAAAAAAAAAATGGAAATAAAATATAACTAGTCTCATGTTTCAAATCATTCCCTATTAACTACTGAAAATCAAACCTAATAAGTACTAAATTACAGAAAATAAGCCCTACTACAAGTTCTACTAAAATCATCAAATAAAGTCCTAATATTGACTAATATCTTCATCATCTTTATGACCTCCATCTTGGTCCTCATGGTCTTGTTTTCCATCATCTATAGGTCCTGGAATATGTTGTACTCAAAAGGGTACATTGGCTTAGTAAATAAACAAATCCAGCAGTATTTAAGCTTGAAGTTGGGACAATGCCATTCTTCAATGGTAATCCATAGATAAAAACAGAATAGTTTTTATAAGCAAATAATGATGTGAACGAGATGTGCAATGCAATACGTTGGTTCAATTGTTAATGAATGAATGCATGCTCATGCAACAATAAATATAACCATCACATGTGATTCATGCTCATGCAAATATGCATGTTGTTTGGCATTCGAATATTGTATGTTCACACCCGATCCCAATCCATATACCCGAGATGCTCCACTAATGTGAATTCCATCCCCTTATACAAGGTTGTGATATAGGATTATTCTATGTGTGCAACATAGTTGCTAGGGGCTTCGACCTAGAGGGCACAATCCCCTCACTTATTTCCGATCATAGAGACTCATCCCAAGGCCTCACCAATGTGAACCTTCCCTTGTGAACCATACATTAGCTGATATACTAAAAGAATTTCACTCTTATGATTTAGATATTGGGCCTCACCAATGTGAACTTTCCCTCACCTATCATCTTACCACAAGTCTCTTGGAACCCCCATACAAGGTCTATCCCTCACCTTGGGTGAAACAAAAACTTAGTCTATTGGGATAACTAGTCCCTCAACACATAAAAATATGAGCTCCTCACCATATTATAATTTCCAGATTATAATAATAGTCATGATAATCATAAGTTCCAGAATTATGGAACCAAAGGTCAATTCCAGGCATTCAAACCTATTCATGGCCATGAAGCTACATAGTCAATGATATGCAAGTGAGATGTGCACAGTAACTAGTCAAGCGAAGTAAGTGTATTTTGAACTAATTAACTTGATCACAATGAGTTTAGAATCAATAGCATTTATATCAAAATATCACCTGTCCAGTAAATAAAAACATTTCTCCTCAACATGTCATAAATGCAAATAGATCATCAAATTCAAATTCTAACATCATATGACATGTTGAGGAGAATTTTTTTTATTTTGTTAAAGGGCCTCGGTGTACCGAAAATTGTAAAGATGGTTCGATTGTCTTAAATAGTCATTATTGATGTGCATGTAAAATTTGAAGTCAATCAGACCATCTTTACAATTTTCGGTACATCGAGGGTCTCCTCTTTAGTATGCCGAAATAGTCCTTGGGTGGTTCGGTAGACCTTTTGGTATACCAAACTCCCTCGGCATCTTAACACTTCAAACTTCAAACTTTCCTTGTGTCTTGGTATACCTTTCGGCATCTCAACCAGTAATTCAGTTTTTGTCTGTGGGCTTCGGCATACCTTTCGGTATGCGCCTGCCGAAATTCCTGTGAGTTTCTCGGTATACTGAGTGGTCTGCCGAACGTCACGTTTTCACCAAAATTCCCAAATTTTCAACCCTTCTCATCTTTCTATCACAAAACTTTATTAGAAAACCTTACTTAACTCAAAAATCCACACAAAACCCAATGATTACTCTAATACAAATCTTACTTAATAAGCTTGATCATATCATGATATTCAAACCCAGAAAATCATATTGAAAGCTAACTTTATGATCTAGTTAGTAGAAATAATAGTATACTATGTCATACTTAGAGAATATAACATGTACACCTAGTTCAAATTGAAAATAATGCTTTACTTGAATACTCACCTTGGATTTTGGTTGGTGTTTGAGAATCATGCCTTCTTCTTTTTCTTCCTTCTTCTCCAAGCAATGGATCAATCTTCCATTGTTCAGCAAGGCCTAGAGTTTATACAGATTCTTAGGAACTTAATAATCTAGAATTTAGAAGCTTAATTCTCTACCCTTAGATTAGATTATTTAAATCCCAGCCCTTGGAATAGTATCCTAGCCTTATTTGGTTAGTTATTATTCACTTTCTAATTTGAATTCCTTTTAATAAAAAGTTGTTTCTAATTCTTTACTTTTGAATTAGTATCCTAGTCTTAGTTGGTTAGTTATTATTCACTTTCTTGAATTATTTCTAATAAAGAGTTGTTTCCAATTCATTACTTTTGAATTAGTACCCTAGTCTTAGTTGGCTAGTTAGTATTTACTTCTTAACTTGAATCATTTCTAATAGAGAGTTGTTTCTAATTCTTAGTTAAATCTCTGCCATTAATTTATATTTAAGATTCCAACAAGATCCTAGCCACATGTTATAACTTAAGAAAGTTATGATTGTGTGTGATGCACCTAGTTTCCTATAGTACAACCCACCAATCATAAGAAGTCAAAGTCAAACAAGACAACTATTTACTAAAATTTTAAACTAACCACTAATATTTATTAATTATACATTAATCCTATTATTTTTGTTTGAGTTATTACAAGATGGCGACCTGCTTCATGCAGAAGTTTTTTGACGTCGAGGAACAAATCACCTTGTTCGACCTTAGTAGGACCTATCAACACAACGATGAGGACTTAATCGCTTACGTCAAATGGTTCCATGACAAAACCTTGGAGTGTCACAAACCTATAGACGAAGATAGACTAATCTATCTATGCATAGGCGGAATGTACAGATCCTATAGCGCCGTGCTGGAAAATATCGGCATAGAAACCTTCACTAGTTGCTAGAATCAACTAGGAAAACCAGCATGTCAGTGGTTCTTCCTGATAGGACACTAAAGAGAGACAAGAGGGCAGTGGTGGCCGCCATTGAGGCCCCCCAATACGACATAATGAAGGGTGATCGAGAAGCCCTCCAACAGACCTTCCACTACCAGCCCCATTCCCATGCACAACAGAAGAAGCTGAGGTCATAATAGACAAGTGGATTCATGATGGGATTGTAAGGCTCCCTTATGTGTAAAAGCTACCCATAGCTACCTATAGAGGAGCAGAAAAGGTCGGGAACCTATTGCACGTACCACCGCGTCACGACGGATAACACTCATGATTGCCTTACATTGCGACACATATTCAAAGAGAAACTAGACGAGGGGATACTACAACTTGATAACCCACGCCTCATAGGGTTGGTACATGAGGACCCGCTCCCACGACGACAAGGGAAAAAGCATGTCAACATGATTGCCGTAAGGACCCTTCCCTTCGCAGAAGACGAGCCACCATACTCTGTCAAAAGTCCGACTGAGGAAGTATTCACACCAGCGACCGCTGCCCAAACCCCTCTGTCGTCAACACACTGTTCAACCACCCCAAATTTTGAAACTTCTTCTACGAGCTGGGCTTTTCCTTAACCGCTCGTCGCGCACTACCAATGCTCTGATGAATGTAGCGGAAGAGCACAGTTAGAAGTGCTTTGAAACCACCACCACAACACAGAGGTATTTTAGAGGCGCCCTTTCCACCGTCATCTTTACGGAAGCCAACATGGAATGCCCCTACCATGTCCACAACCGACCGTTGTACGTCACTGTCAAGGTAAACAACGTCGAGCTAAAACAAGCATTTTGCAACCCTGGTTCAGAAATTAACATCATCCTAATGGAGACCATGTGTGCCATCGGGTACCTAGCCGAATGCGTAACGCGTCAATATATATCGGTAACTGGATTTGGAGGGGTCACTTATGACACTCTCGCCTACTGCACAATCAACCTAACTATTGGTCCATTTAGAGCGCTTGCAAGAGTCCACGTCATCAACGCTGACACTAAGTACCACTTTTTTCTAGGACAAAATTGGTTCCACAAGTTCAGGAAGGTGCCGTCAATGTATCACCACTGCATAAAAGCCGCCCGTATTGGATGACAACTGCGAGTCCTGGCAACACACGAACGCTTTGCACAACAAGAAGCATACATGGCAGACACTGTCTTTTATGATGAACTAGCCTATGACAGGGAAACTTTTGTGCAACCTCCATGCGCCACGCTGTTACCACCGTGGAATCCACAGACGAATGACATACTCGAACAACAACAAGAAGCAAACATGGCAGATACTGTCTTTTATGATGAACTAGCCTATAACAGGGAAACTTCTGTGCAACCTCCATTCTCCATGCCGTTACCAACGTGGAATCCATAGACGAATGACATACTCGAACCTTATCAACAGCCTCATAAAGACGAGGGCGAGGCAAGCTAAGCCCATATGTAAAAGGGTCAGGCTACCCAATTGAAAAATGGTTTATCGATTGTGACGCCAGGGAGGGGTTTCCAGCAATGGAGAGCCTGGATTGGCGGTGCACCCCGCAATGCTGCGAAGTCAGGCACTGCCCAGATAGACAACCTCCCAAGGAGACTTCAGAATGCCCTCGGGAAGGAGCAAAGTCGGTTTTCGAGGAACTCGAAACTGTCGACCTGGCACAAGCAGAAGGGCCAAGCAAGCAGATCAGTGTGAGCAAAAACCTCAACCAGTAGGCCTCATAGATCTGTTGTCACAATTTGAGGATTTTTTCACATGGTTCTACGACCAGATGCCTGGTCTAGACCTTGCGTTAGTCACCCACTTCCTGAACTTACCCCAGGGGCAAAAACCCATAAAATAAGTGCCACGGGTGTTCCAATTCGAAACAGAAGCACAAATCAAGGCGGAGGTGGGAAAACTACTGCAAGCACGCTTTGTTAAACCTATCCAGCACCACACATGGTTAGCCAACGTGGTACTAGTCAAGAAGAAGATGGCCAAATCAGGTGCTGCATCAACTTTAGAGACCTAAATAGGGCGTACCCAAAAGACGAGTTCCCGTTGCCGAACATGGACTTGCTAATTGACATCGCAGCTAACCACGAGATGTTATCATTCATGGATGGATTCAGTAGCTAAAACCAAATAAAAATGTCAAAGGAATATGCAGTGAAGACAACTTTTTGAACCCCCTTCGGGAATTTTCACTACACGGTCATGCCCTTTGGAAACGCTGGAACAACGTACCAACAAGCCATGACTGTGATTTTCCACGATAAGATGCACCACGAGGTGGAGGACTATGTCGATGACCTGGTAGTGAAGGCCGTACAAAGGTGCGATAACTTAAATGTACTGAAGAAGATCCCGCAGTAATGGCGAAAATACAGCTTATGCATGAACCCACTAAAATGCGCCTTCGGGTTAATATTCGGGAAGTTTCTCGGATTCCTGGTTCATCGCCATGGGATCAACGTCAACCCAAAAATATCTCGAGCGCTACAAAACATGCCTTCCCTCGGGAATCTGGAGGAGCTGCGCACTCTCATTGGTAAGATGTCCTACATCCGGAGGTTCATATCCACCTCGCGGAGCTAACGGTTCCCTTCACAAAGTATCTAAGAGGTATGCCCTTCCAATGGACGGAAGAATGTGAGGCAACAAATCTAAAGATCAAGCACCTCATCACTTCAGTACACACAAGGACAGCACCAGTGAAGGACAAACTGTTAATACTGTACCTCGCCCATTCTGAAACATCAGTCGCTGCCTTATTAGCTCAAGAAACTGACGAAGGCGTGGAACGGCCGGTTTATTACCTTAGCAGGGTTTTGAGAGGGGTGGAGCTACACTATCCACGCATAGAAAAGGAGTACCTAACCCTCATCAATGCATCACGGAAACTAAGATGCTACTTCCTAGCCCACAAGGTCGAGATAAGGACGAGGGCAGATCCGATTAAACACCTGATCACCAGACCTCTCTTATCAAGGACGACAGTGAAATGTCTCCTTTAGATGTCAGAATTTGAGATATCCTGAGCTCCCATGAGGGCGGTCAAAAGCCAGGAGTTAGCTGATCTGCTGGACCAATTCCCATACGATAGTGCAGATGAGCTAGAGGTAGAAGAATTCCGCGAAGTTTAGGACAATGACGAGGTATGGATCCTAAGTTTCGATGGATCCTCCCTTGTCGCCACCGGCGGAGCAGGATAGTCTCGGTCGCACGAGACGGTACCTCCCGCTGCTTTGCCTGCAAATTGGATTTTCCATTCACAAATAATGGTGCAGGATACGAGGCCTTCCTAATCGGTTTGACCATAGCAAAACACATGGGAATCCGCAACCTAAAGATCTTGGGGGATTCCAACCTTGTCGTCAAGTAGGTCTCAGAGGTGTTTGCGCTCAAGGAGATACAACTTTCAGCATATTGAACGATGGCACAACGCCTCCTGGATTCCTTCCAATCATGCTTCTTCAACCACATGATCAGGTAGGACAATAGACACATGGACGCCTTAGCTTCAATCGGTTACCATCTGCCCATGGAACATCCCCACGCCACTGTCCACATAGAAAAGAAGGCGTTACCAGCCGACTGGTAAGTCGACTGAACGATAGGGTGTAATAACCCTGACCTTACCATTTAATTTGATAATTAAATGGTAGTTAATTCTTATTTTAAATCTTAGGGTTTACTTGAAATAAGAGGGGCTGAATTGGACCCTTATGTGATTTTGAGGAAATAGTGGTAACTGTGTAATTTTTTGAACTAGGTGGACTGGGCTGGGACCCTACACAATGAACCCAAGTTGGACCATGGACTGACCGAATAGCCCATTGGGCCCAAGGTAAGGGTAATTAAGTAATTCATATTTTATTTGAAGTAAAAGAGTGGGATAGTGGAAATCATCCACTAACCCACGTACCTTTTCAAAAAAGAGAGAGAGAAATTGTCTTTGGGATTCACACGACCAAAACGAAAGAGAGAGGACGAAATATGGGTTTTGGAGGAAAAGAAAGAAAAGGGAAGAAGAAGAAGGCAAAAAGGGAAACTTGTTGATCACCTATTGCTGGGAAATATGCAGAAAACAGATCTAAGAAGAAAGAGGTAGGGATTTCCATTGATTTTATGATGATTATATCCATAGATCTTAACGATGCTATAGATATAAGTTGGAATGCATGTTTTGATGATTTTCGGCATGATCTGAACAGTTTAATGTGATCTTATAGTATGTTGTATATGATCACTCAATAATATATTGTGAATGATTGTATGTCTACATGATTGAGCATGCTTAGATTTAAGTTTAATGTGTTTATGATGATCCTATGAGTTCTTATAATTAATTATGATTTTCTGGAACTAATTCAAGTATGTTGATTGATTTGTGTAATGTAAATCTATATGAATAGTCTAGATTTGATAGGTTGAAGTTTGATCAATTGTATGATGATTTGAAGATTATATTTTATGTTTAGAAGTATTAAAAGAGATATTTGAGAGTATAGGCATGAAGCCCTAGAATAAAAACCAATTTCTGGGCTCAAATAGGCTCTCGGTAGATGCTGAGACATCCGCCGAAAAAGCACAGAAATTACACCCTCTCGGGACAATCTACTAAGGTTCGGTAGATCATCCATCGAGATTCTTGGTAGGAACCTCGGCAGATACTGAGGATCTACCGAGCCCCAAATGGAGCCAAATTTTAGGGAAGGTTCCCTTGAGATGTTTTACACATGCGTACGAGGTTGGTTGGATTTTCTGCAAAATGGATGATTATGATCGAATGTTAGCAAGTGTATGATGGGGTTTGAAATTCAGGAAAATAGGGTAGTCCTGGATGGGATATTAAGAGAGTTTGACTTTAAGGAGTTTGGACTTAGATATTGGACTACAAGATAAGGTTGGGATGGTTAGAAATGTTAGCATATGAAATTGAGTTGTTTGGGTGGTGCTTGTAGCATTCACTGTTCTGTCTTATGATTGGTTCCAATGTTGATATGTATGATGTATGAGTGGTACTGGGAGTATCCACTAACCTGTGTATGATTACTTGTGATGTATGGATTATGTTTGTGAGTGGTGCTGGGAGTATCCACAAGAAGTCAATGGTATTGACTATATATATGTGTACTGGTGTGTTCCACCGTGTCTTGAAAGTCCCTTAAGGAATGGAATCTGTGTACTGGTGTATTCCATTGTGTGGTGAAAGTCCCTTAAGGAATGGTTTGGTCTACTGGTGTATTCTACTGTGAGGTGAAAGTCCCTGAAAGAATAATGGTAAAGGAATGGTGTGTTCTACCGTGGGTGTAAGTCCCTTAAAAGAATGGAATGGTGGCATTCTACCGTGGGTGCAAGTCCCTTAAAGAATGGGTTGAATGGTTGAATGATTGAATGAGCATGTGATTGGGCTAAGCCTAATTACCCCTACATTGCATATGCATATCATTTACATTTCATTATTCATAATTGCATCATACCATATTGCATTGATCATTGCACATGTTTGATTGAAGTGAATGTTGTGTATCTCCATATGTTGATTTGTTTGTGCTTGTGTTTGGGTTACTTGTTTGGCATGGTGGGACCATGTAGTTACTGGTTGTAGCATGGTGGGACCATGTAGTTGTTGTTTTGCATAATGGGACTATGTGGTTGTTGTTTTGCATAGTGGGACTATGTAGTTACTTGTTTTGCATGGTGGGACCATGTGGTGTATTTGTTATGCATAGTGGGACTATGTGATTTATGTGATGTGCATGATGGGATCGTGTAGGCTATGTTTGATGCATAGTGGGACTATGAGGATTGGGTTTGAATGCATGATGTGATCATGTGTGCCCTATGATTTATCATGGTGGGACCATGTAAACAATTGTTGTGATGTGATATGACTACTTGTTTGATGGTTAAGTGTATTGGGATTACAATGCCAAATGTGATATACATATTAAATATGTGTGACTTAATATGATGACGAGCATGCTAATACATTGTAACTGTGGTATTATCTTTTGATTGAAATTGTATGAATTAAACATGTGGTGTTATGCATTTATGAAGATAGTTGTTGTAATTTCTTTGGATTTCTCTACAAGGCTTCAGCTGACCCTTATATTGAAACAGGTGATCAGTTCGTTTGATGTGCCGGTCTGGAGAGGAGATTCATTTAGTTTCAGGTACTTGACTGTTTATGATGGTTTATACTTTGTTTTTTTTTTTATAGACTTGGTTTTGACCCCGAGTGGGCTTTGAACTTGTAATAGAATAGATTCTATTTCCTTTATGTGGATTCCAGCTTAACTGACATGAGTTGAGCTACAAGTTTATTTATTTAATACTTCCGATTATTTATGGTTTTAGACTCTTATTAACCAGGACAATGGTTATGTATTGCGAATGGATATCCGCGTCCACGTGGTGGATCCGAAGGTTATTCCCTTGGAAATCCTCGAGATCCTATATCTCAGATTTGGCGTGTGACATAGGGCTCTAAGAAGACGCCTAGATCAGGGATATCAAAGTGAGGCTGGAAACACCCGCCCAACAACTAAAAAAGGTGTGTTCATTGTAGAGCCATAAGGGATTGCTCTACTATTGAGGTACTGATGGTATCCTAACAAGGTGTCTGACGGCATCAAAAGCGCGGCACAGACTCACACAGGTACACAAGCAGACGTGTGCCACCTCGTCGACAACATCCATAAGCCTTTTATCAAAGGTTACAATGTCATGGCTACTACTGACCATTGATGTCAAAGGAAGCTGTCGAGGAACAGAGAAATTGTCTGAATTGTCACGATTCACCTGACAAAACCAAATGCAACATCATAGACCGTTGACTGGAGAAATCTCTACCTGGATTACCGACGCCACGGTTAGCTCCTGGTAGATAGAACTTCTAGAACCCGTCTTTAAATGAAGGCGGCATGGTATCAACTCAAAGAAGGGGCGATTTTCCGCCTAGGGTTCGGTGGGAAAAGCCTCAGGTGTTTAGGGACTGAGCAGGGCAAAGACACCTTGGAGGAGGTACATGCCGGAGAATTTGGTGAACACCAGGGCAAGTATAAGTTATACTATCAACTCTTAAACATCGGTTATTTTTGGCTAATGATGGAGAGAGATGCCGTAAACCACGGCAAGAGGTGTCACGCATGCCAAATACAAGGTAATCTAGTTCACGCGCCAGCCATCGCACTACAACACATCCGAACGTTGTGGCCTTTCCACAGTTGGGGACTCGATCTGATAGGACCCATCCAACCGCCTTCGATGGATACTTGTAGCGACTGAATTCTTCACCAGATGGGTATGTTTCGGAATCCCAAGCCGCATCATCTTGGACAATGGCACTCCCTTCGTCAACCGGAAAGTACGAAATGTCCTGAGGAGCTATCTGATCAATCATGGGAAGTCCACACCCTACTATACGAATGGCAACAGACAGGCTGGGAGAACCAATAGATACCCCCTCAAGATCCTCAGCAAAATGGTGCATGGCAACCATGCTAGGTGGTGGGACGTCATCCACCTAGCTTTGTGGGCATATTGAATGTCAACAAGGGGCCCGACGGGCCATACGCTGTTCAATCTAGTATACGAGACAAAAGCAATCTTACCAGTAGAATTCTCCATCCCCACCGAGCGAATATTCGTCAATCTGTCTCCCGAGTGGGACAACCTGCGGTGGATACTCAACAAAACCACATACCTTGAAGCATTGGAAGCAAAGCATGACCTAGTAGAGGCGAAATGTGAACTATACCAAGCCTAGATCACCAAGGCCTATCAAAAATGGTCAAGACAAGAATCATCCAAGAGGGCAAGCTGGTGCTCCGAAAGGTGGCACACGTGAGGAAAGGAATTTCTGCACCAAAATTCACCCAAAAGTGGGAAGGGCCCTACGTTGTCCGAGAAGCCCAACCATCGGGATACTATCGCCTGTCAATAGTCAAAGGCGACTAGTTGTTCGACCTAATGAACGTCAAGTGGTTGAAGAAATACCATCCTTAGGACGCCTACGTCCAAGTTCGCCATCCTACGCTTTCAGATTGTTTAAATTCAGATAGACAATAGAGATCACTCTTGGCTATGGTCGCCATCTGACGTTTTCGGATTGTTTAAATTCAGATATACAATAGAGATCACTCTTGTCTACAGTCGCCATCCGACGTTTTCAAATTGTTTAGATTTAGATAGACAATAGAGATCACTCTTGTCTACGGTCGCCATCTGACATTTTTGGATTGTTTAAATTCAGATAGACAATGGAGATCATTCTTGTCTACGATCGCCATCTGACGTTTTCGGATTGTGTAAATTCAGATAAACAATAGAGATCACTCTTGTATACGGTCGCCATCATGCGTTTTTGGATTGTTTAAATTCAAATAGACAATAGAGATCACTCTTGTCTACGGTCTCCCTTTGCCGTTTTCAGATTGTTTAAATTCAGATAGACAATGGAGATCACTCTTGTCTACGGTCATCATCCGACGTTTTGGATTGTTTAATTCAGATAGAAAATTGAGATCACTTTTGTCTACGGTCAGCTTATGACGTTTTCGGATTGTTTAATTTAGATAGACAATAGATATCACTCTTGTCTACGGCCGTCATTCGACGTTCTCGTATTTTTTAATTCAGATAGACAATAGATATCACTCTTGTCTACGGTCACCATCCGATGTTCTTAAATTGTTTAAAATCAGGTAGGCAATCGAAATCACTTGTCCATGGCCGTCAACCGATGCTTTCAACCTGCCTCATGAGCAAGGAGCCACGCCCTTACCACACCAAATAGACAACAAAACATTACCCGAATCTCTTGATAGAAACTACAAAGTTTTATTCAAAAAAAAAAAAAAAACTTAAAAAAAAAAAAAAGAAGAGAAGAAGAGGGAGAAGAGAAGAAAAGTCACACAACATCAAGACATTACAAAAATTAAAGGGCACTCCCTGGCTTCCGTCTCCAGGGTGTCCAGACAGGCAAGACGCCCCTGATTTCTGCAGCTCTCGATTCCACCTCAGTCAACTCCTTCCGCAACACTGATGCCTGCTCGCCCATTACAAGTCGTTCATGCATCTACAAGATAGTATCAACCCTTTCCAGCACACCAGAAACTAGGATATGTGCCACCTCCAAGTTCGCTTTCCCCCTGCGCAAAGCTTCAACATAACTGGAAGAGAGGTTGGAAAGACTCTTCAATAGAAGGAGCCCAGTCAACGTCACCGTCTGTTCATAAATGGCAGACACAATTCCCCCCCACCACGTAGCCCACAGAAGCGGTTATATCCCGTACTTTACAATTATGCAATCCACCAATCAGGCAACTGGTGCTGATACCACATGTCCCAGCACATTGACTTTATCCGAGGGGGACACAATTGGCTGCCAACCAAGAGAAGTATTCATGGTCCGTGAAGTGGTGCCCTCACGAGGATCGCTACCAGGAGTGCCAGACTCTACCATGTTGCTCGCAGCAATGGCAGGGCAAAGACCTACTCCCGTAGTAAGAGGCTTAGCCCCAGCAAGCCGCACCTCAACTGATTTCTTTGGCATCCGATCACCCCGGGAAGCGCCCAAAGCCGGCTGAGGGTGAAACATAGTTTCAGCTGGTTCAATGCGATTCGATCTGCGGCTCTGCATGCTGACCATAAAGTCACTCGAAGTACGCTCCCTTGAGGTCTCACTGCCCGAACCTGAGGCGGAGACCTCCTTGGAACCCGAAGCAAGATCGATTGTCGTGTGAAGCGTGACCAATTTTCCCTTACCTAACTGGTCTGCAATGCCCCACTCCTGCAAGGTGATAAGCGCCCCAGCCTTAACCGCGCTAGGTGTGCTGATGATACTGGACATGGAGTCTGAGGGAACCGGAAGGCCACCAAGATCCTCCGAGACGGAAGAAGAGACATCAAGCACGTTAACAGAATCCACACCTTTCACCTACAGAACAGGGGCACAATCGCAAATTTATTCCCAAGTGATAGACTATAAACAATAAAAACAAATGTAGAAATCAAAAATTAATCTACTATGACAGCTAAGAAACAGGGTCAGACCTTTTTGCATTCAATAAAGGATGCATGGCACGCCCCGCTGTTACTAGCAAAGGGATACATGAAGCGTTTTGTCCTAGGCTACACGTCTCCTTGATTTTTCCATAGGAATACTGCAGAAGTAGATGAGGGACCATTCCAAGTATAGTCAAATGGAACGCCCTGGTCATAATCGAATTGACGCCCGAACCGATGGGCGTTGTACAACATAGGGCGCGATTCTTCACTGATGGTGGAAGGGAGGAACAACGACGTCACTAAATAGAAATTAGACCAAACTGACTTGCGCAAGCTTTCTCTTGCTACCAGAGACTCTTCAGAAGTAGAAATACAGTTGGAACCGAGAGCCACTTCCGCGCTAAGTACTATCGTCGTCTACGGGCAGAACGAGAAGGCCTTGTCGTCATCCAACATGTCTCCTAGATCACATAAACCGGTGCTAGGGCAGCCGGTCTCCCACCTATTGGTTTCTTCATCACTATCTTACCATCCTCTCTCCGACATCGTTCCGTACTGTAGGCAAGAGAGGTACAAGCAGACGCGTATGTATGAAAACGCTCATACACGAACATCTATAAAAAAAAAGGGGAAAATTACGAAAATTCCCTACTTTAGGGGATTAAATACGGAAATAAATATTGACCAAAACATTTTACAAGTGAGGTATACCCATACAAAAATAATAACAATACGGTCCTCTGTCACATGACAGAGGACGTGTTAGATTTGTCAATTTAAATTGCTTTTTCAAAAAAACAAATACCTAAACAACCCTTACCCCCTTAACTCTCTCTTTCTCTCTCATTGAAAACTAAGTGTGCATCCTTCTCATTTATTTAAAAAAATAAAAATAAATATACCTAAACTACCCTTATCTCTCTCTCTCTCTCTCTCTCTCTCTCTCCTTGCACACTCAGTGTGCATCCTTACACACTGGGGTGTGCATCCTTACACATATTGGAGTGTGCACCCTTCCACACTGGGGTATGCATCCTTGCACACATTTGACTGTGCATCCTCGCACACTCGGGTGAGCATCTTTGCACACTGGGGTGTGCATCCTTGTGCACATTGGAGTATGCATCCTTGCACACTCGGGTGTGCATCCTTGGAGTGTGCATCCTTGTACACATTGGAGTATGCATCCTCGCACACATTGGAGTGTGCATCCTTGCACACTGGGTTGTGGATCCTTGCACACTGGGTTGTGCATCCTTGTACACATTGGAGTGTGCATCCTTGCACACTGGGGTGTGCATCCATGTATACATTGGAGTGTGCAACCTTGCACAGTGGGATGTGCATCCTTGTACACGCTGGGGTGTGCATCCTTGTACACGCTGGGGTGTGCATCCTTGTATACATTGGAGTGTGCATCCTTCTGCACACTGGAGTGTGAATCCTTGCACACTGGGGTGTGCATCCTTTTACACATTGGAGTGTGCATCCTTCTGCACACTGGGGTGTGCATCCTTGCACATTGGAGTGTGCATCCTTGCACACATTGGAGTGTGCATCCTTGCACACTGGAGTGTGCATCCTTGTACACATGGAGTATGCATCCTTGCACAGTGACGTGTGCATCCTTGCACACTGGGGTGTGCATCATTGCACACATTGGAGTGTGCATCCTTCTTCACACTGGGGTGTGCATCCTTTCACACTGGGGTGTACATCATTCTGCACATTGGAGTGTGCATCCTTGCACACTGGGGTGTGCATCCTTGTACACATTGGAGTGTGCATCCTTGCACACTGACGTGTGCATCATTCTTGTAAGGACCCGATCCTTGATCCTAGGCTAAGCGAGATTAGAAGCCTAATTAGCGTAGCTAATTTGACATAATCTCACAAGTGACGTAGACCAATGGCCAATGAGACCCTGACCATAGAAGGTTAGACTGACCCGAGAAAATTAACTGGGGTTGTGGAACCAATCTGCCAGAGCAGATATAATTAAGTATTAATTAGGTGACTAATTAATTATTAATTCAATAAATTAAATAAATTAACTTTAA
>JAUPMG010286882.1:0-17873 GCA_031762675.1 Pachysandra terminalis | reverse complement strand
AACCACTTCTAAAATTTTAAATTACCCCTATATTTTAATTAATTATGAATTAATCCCTATAAAATTTCAGGTTATTACACGCACTTTTTTAGATGTACGTGAAATTAGTCTAGAGTTAGACTTTGTTACCTAAAATGCATAGATTTTTATTCTAGGCATTTTTAGTTACTTATATCTTACTAGATCTGCTCAGGACTTCCACTTATGATTAAATTTGGGTAGCCACTATCGTAGAAATACGGGGTGAAGGTTACACTTGGACTGGATAACCTATGAAATCGAAAATTTCCGGTTCGGGTCGTGACAGTTTTCCTAACATATGTATTTTTTATTTTGATTCTCATCATCTTAAAGAATATTATGATCATATTTTACAGATTATATTGCACATGTTCATATACACAATTGAGTTCTTAGTTAATTGCACAGTTCACTTTACACAACATATGCCTATGGAACATCTAGACCTTTAGTGAGTCTAATACCTTGACTTGACCCCATAATTCTATATTTCTAGAAATTATGGATATAATGAGAGGTATTGTAATATGGAAATTACAATATAAGTGAAGAAGTCCCGGATGAACTATTTTGCATGTTTTGAGGGACTCACAATCCCAATAGACCAACTTTTATTCCTGTCTTGTTGACAGATGCCGAGTGAAATTTTGTTAGTAGATCGGGTAATGTATGGTTCACGAGGGAAAGTTCATATTAGTGAGGCCCTTGATATGTTCCCGAGATAAAAAATAAGGTATGGGGATTGTACCCATTTGGTCGCAACCCCTTGAAATTGCGATGCGCACGTAGAATAACCCCCTATTTTGGCCGTGTATACGGGGGATGTTTTCATCTTGGATAGCCAGGGGTTGGATCTAGTGTGGGACATACACTATTCAAATGCCAAACAACATGCATATTGCATTTCATATGATTGTGCTTGAATCACACGTGGTGATTATATATATATTGTTGCATGAGCATGCATTGCATTCATTATTAATTGAACCAACATATCATATTGTATTGCACGTCACATCATATCATATTACATTGCATATCATATCATATTGTATATACTAATATTCTGTTTTTGTCTATGGGAAGACCAATGGATAATGGATTCTTAAATATTGTTTTGATTTGTTTACTTACAAGCTAAGTGTAGCTTACGCTTTCAAGCAAACATATTTTAGGATCTATAGATGAAAGACAACAGGACTTTAATAATCAAGACAGAGGACAAGCATATGATGAAGACTTTAGTTTTAATGAAAACATTAATGGATGATTTTATTAGATTTTTGTAGCAGGATTCGATGGCTTTATGTTTTCATTTGATTTTATCATTAGTTAGGATCAGATTTGAGTTGTAGGTAAGATTTTGATTGAAGCATGAGACTAGGAGTAGTTTATTTCTGCCGTTTGTGTGAATGGATATTTTTAAAGTATTTTAATTCTAGATTTTATAATTATCTTAATGGATTCAATGTGTTTGTCAATGTATTAACTACCACTCCCATGTGGAATGGGGTGAGAGTCATATGTCAAATCTTTAGGGACTCCAATGAGATCTCTAATTTGGGATGTGACAATTATTTTTGCCAAAGCCTTTTCAGACCTCAGCAACAGAGGATGCTGACACGATGAAACTTGTCCACGTCGGGGCCCTTTTTTTTACAGTTAAGAGGTCAAAAAATGCTTGAAATTTGCATGAAGGAATCCTCGGCATATAATGAGATTACTAAACCAAGGATAGTGTCTGGTATGGAATGATCAAACTTATGAATAATTGGTTAAGTACTGACATATTATGTTTGTGATTTGCATGAGATTGCTGAAGAGTAGATCTTCGTCCTGGGCGAGAGCCCGTTAGGGGGAATTTCCAGCGTCCTTAAGGTGTGGCGAATACGAGCACAGGTATTGTAGGTGGCAGAGCCAAACCTCGGCACACTGACCTACGGTTTGACGAAGTCGAGTGATGATGAGATATGGTCTTGTGAGTTTCCATAAATGAATTTTCATAAATAGGTTACCATAAATATAGAGTAGTTATTTGACCATTAGAGCACCCATTAACTTGGTGGTTACCCATTAACTTGGCGGTTATGCATTGATGTGGGGAGTTACCATGTTAATGAGCAATTATTGGATAGTGGTTACAAGAAAGAAGGATGGTGACACTTGTCACCATCCTAGAGATTCCATTGGCCTATATAAAGCCTGGGAGGGTTAAGGCCAAGGATGTAATGACCTAAAAATTTTAATAAATGATTTTTGGGCCAAAAGTGTAATTTTAAAATTTTTTTGAGTTGAGTTGTAATGATTTGGAGATTTTGAAGAAAATTGCTGAAAACTGATTTTCATTGGTTAGCAAACAAGGGCACTCATACATGAGCACACCCCTTATCACCCTCACTTAAAATAAATTTAAGGGTGGGGATTTTATCACTTAAAAGAAAACCTAGATCTAAGGGTTAAGATTAAATGGGTTGGGTTTATAGGGTTTAAGCTAACCCTAGGACTCATTTCTCTTGTGTTTGCTGTGTTGAGAAGATGAGAACAAGAAGAGAGGGAGAACAAGAAGGAGAGCTAGAGGAGGAAGGAGAAGAGGTTCAACCTGAGGATTTGAAGCCTACGAACTAGGGTTTCGTCCTTGGCCTGAGGTAAGTACATTGTGTACTTCTAGGATTCCATGTTTGAATGCTTTCCATGAAGAAAACATGAGATTTATTTATTTTATGTTTTGGAATTCATGTTGGATGTTTGATTAATTCTAATGGATTAAGAATTGATATCTATTGTATTGTGTGACTTAATAATTAGTTAAGTTGTGTATTTCAGACATAATTTGACTTTGGGAAGGTGACTAGTAGGATGGAAATAGGAAGACACCCGATTGAGGCGAATTTTGGGCGAGAAAAACCCAGAATCGTGCGTCGGTGGGTGGTCGGTCCACCAACGGCACCCACCGACGTAGCTTAAGTTATTTGGACCACTGTCGGGGGTTTCGTCGGTTCATCGACAAGACCCACCGACGAGTTAGGGCATAGACTAGCCCCGTCGGTGGATCGTCGGTGGCACCGACGGACCCGCCAACGAAATTGACTACAGGGAGGGCTCTGCTGGTGGTATGTCGGTCTACTAATGGGACTCGCCGACAGGGACTAGTTTTATTTAGGAAGTTTGGTCGGTGGACTCGTCGGTCCACTGGTGACACTTGTCGACGGGTATTTAGACTAGAGGACTTTGGTCAGGGGGTCCGTCGGTGCCACCGACGGAACTCGCCGAAGGGCGTCAGTGGATTCGTCGGTCCACCGACGGGACTCAGTAAGGAGCTTTTTTTTTTTTTTTAAATTTTTGGACTTGGTCGGTGGACCCGTCGATCCACCGACGACACCCGCTGACGGGGGCATTTGAGGCATATTTGAGAGGGATTTGTAGGGTAGGTTTGGCATCCAAATTTGATGTTGACACCCATGGTTCGTCGTGATGTTGTGATCATCATGACTTGACTAAAGCGTGGAATCTTTAATATTGATTACCTTTATATATTTGTACATGGATCAATATTTGCGTGCATCTTAAGGGATTAGATAATGAAGTGTGTATAAATTGAATATGTTGAATATGAACCATTTTTCCTATACATGACCCATAGTAGTTGTAAATAGAAATTGATGCTGTGAACTTGGATTGATACGACTGAATAATTGGTGAACTATACTATGGATTTGAGTACGCATGTACTAGTTAAATTGTTTATTTATTTAATTTTGGTAGATGTATAGATGAGTATGATTTGAATGGATTATGTTATGCAATCATGATTATACTTTTGCATATCATGTAGTTGATAGATGTATTCCATGCATTCAAAAGGACATGCATGCATTGTGGGTCCTGTGTGAGACCCAGACCCTAGACTGACCTTGGCTCCTTTATGAAAGACCAATAGACAACGTGAGGATACTTAAACTCCGAGGCAAGTGCCAAATGAGAGACAAGATCTCTGGTGTCCCAGTGAGGGACTATATATGTATAAATCAAATATTGATTTATGGGTGAGGGATTAGCTACCCCAAGAGCTCAAGGACAAATATATATGGTATTGTATATATAGAAGGAAATCGGATTGGTAGGTGTGGAGTCCGGTGATGTGCCACGGAGGGAGGTTTACGAAGATGATACCCTCGGAACCACCCTCGTGATAGAGGATGTTGGGTTCCCGATCCAGGTGGAGGATGTGATTCCCTCCAAGAGTTGCGACTCCCTGTGACTGTGCTGTACAAACAGAATCCACTGACGGCCTTAACTCGGCGTGGTTCATGTATTCCATGGTAGTGATGCATGTTGGCGTAGTGGGATCATGTGGACATCCAACACCACAATACCCAATCACATTCATTGCATTCACATGTTTGTAAATGGCCATCATGTTTGGCTAGTAGTTATTTGTTCATGTCATTGCATCTAATGAACGAACCTCTACATTATTCATGGCATGGCATGCATTCATGGATATGCTTTTGAGTATGTGAATCTTAGATAGTATATTGTACTTGTTGAGCTCGTAGCTCAGGCCTTTCTGGGTTCCAACGTTTCAGGTGACATAGTTAGTGAGACTGTGGTGGATACCTGGATGGCGTGGAGGCAGTGACGAGAAGACTTGACTTCTTCTGCATACTTGCCATTTTTGGACTTTGTGTATTTTGGTTGGATTAGATGTACTCTTTTGGTTTGGCTATGTTTTCAGCCCTATTTATATTATGTCTTATTTTGATGTATTTAAACCATGTATCGTTTTAAACATCATTATAGTTATTTTGCTTCTGCTTGTTATTCGCTGATTTCAGTTTGGATACACTGTTTTATTGTTAGAGGTTGCCACCCCCCCTTGGGTTGTGTGTTTGGAGAAGGGGTGAGAGTCATGCCTAGAATCCTCTGTATTTTCTTACGTGTCGTGAAGCATGCCCTGGAATTCGGGTCGTGACAAAGGAGACAACAAGTGGGAGTGAGAAAACTATGGTGAATTCTCTTGGCACTCTGCACTTATCTCCACACTTATGAAATTTTCATTTAGAATCTATGGCATACTTGAGATGTTGAAAGAGAGAGAGAGAGAGAGAGAGAGAGAGAGAGAGAGAGAGGTATCAGTCTATACTAGAGTATCTCCATTTGTCTGATCGTAGTCGTAGCCTACTTTTCACGCCTTCTTGACCATCCTCCTATCTTTGATAGAAATAAACGTCTTGAAAATGATCGTATCATAATGGTTTAGGCCCAGATTGGATCTAACTATCTCGTAGAAAAACACGCGAACATTTTCATCTATGTGGATAGTATTCACCAAAATCCCACCTACATGTACCACCACATTTCTCATTACATTAGGATGCATATAGGAAATGTTTTTCATGCGCTAAGCATATGGAACGCATAATATATATATATACTCCGAATCTGAACCTTTTTAAAAATAAATAAATAAATATAGCTGTATAAAGATTTACCAGTGTTTAAAAATTCAGACAAGGCTGGTAACTCGGAAGTCTACCTATCTGAGTAATTCGATAACTCAGTCCAAGTTACTAGCTGGTCAGTACAAAAATATATTAAAAATATAATAAAAATAAAAAATATGAGAAAAATCATAAAAAATACAGAAAAGTCAAATACAAAAGTATATTAATATATTAAAAATATAATAAAAATAAAAAACTAAGAAAAATAATAAAAAATGCAGAAAAGTCAAATACAAATTAATGGTATATTTAAGTACTTTATGAATAATCTATTATGACTAATAATAACAATATTTTATAATTCAAGACTAACCCATAAATTTTATACTTATAAAAAAAATAAAAAGCTATAATACTATTGATACATTTTTAGATGATCTACAAACTCTCTAATTAAAAAAAATGCCCGTTGGTTGAAAAGAAAACATCAGAAAAAAAAACCCCCAAAACCCAACATGCATGGTGAAGACGTGAAGGATTGAAAGTGTGAATACAAAAAAGAAAAAAAAATTGGTTGAAATAAAAAAAATAAATAATATTAGACTATTAGTCGTTAAAAAATAAAGGAAATAAAAAGCCTGTATATTGAAAAAAAAGAAAAAAACTCAACATAATGACGTGAAGGATTGAAAGTGCAAAAGAAAAAGAAATTAAAAAAAAAATGGTTGAAATAAGGAAAAATAGTATTAGCCTAATAGTTGTTGGAAAAAAAAATGAAAGAGTAGAACTTACCGTGCAATTTGTGAAACTCTTTGAATTTGAACTTGAAACCTGAAAGCTTCAGAGAGTAGAGAGACTCTTACATGGCCACAACAATTAGGGTTTTTTTCTTCTATTTTTTGATCTAGAAATAGTCGGCTGTTGCTAATCTCAATGTTAAGAAGTTTAAGAGTCGATTAGTAGTTTAAAAATAAAAATTTATTTTTAAGTTTTTTATTAAAATGTGTAATTAAAAGGAAAAATTTGTCCTAAAACCTAGTTAATCGGACGAGTCAAGCAAAAACTCGGCTGAGTTTTATGAGTAACTCGGTCGAGTTTTCTCATGACTAGCTGGTTGACCGTCCCCTAATTTTTAGGGCGAGTTAATCAGCCAACTCACCTATTTGAATAACTCGGCCGACTTTTTTGAGGTACTCGCGAGTTTTAAAAAACTGAGAACTACTATTTAACCGGGCCGTATTCAAATTGTGGGAGACCCACTTTCGCAAGGAAATCGGTGCGGGAGAATTTCCTTTGCCAAGGTATATGGTGAAACTCCATATTCCACTCCCCTGGAAAAGTCAAATCTTGGCTTCTTCCGAAGGAGACTGGTGGATGCAGATGAGTCCAACTCAACAAACCAGATCAAAGTATATTTAATCCTTAGAAAATCTAATCTAGCTAACACCCACCTAAAGAAAATCTAAACGTTTAGAAATTTGTTTTATCCTAGGTTAGTAAGATCATCGGGTGAAGCTAAAAACAATCTCAATTTTTCTATATTCAATGGCGGGACTCCGGCTCTCTCATAAAGTATGTTGTAATGTAAGGCGCGACGTAACAATCAATTCGTTTCGAAGTGTTTTTTTCGAGGTGCTATCACGTATTCAAATTTCGTAAAAAATAAATCTGACTTTATTGTTGTGGTCCTTAAAAAAAGTAAAAAAAGACTTTATTTTAAGCAAAATTATATATATATATATATATATTAGGGTTATTTGACAATTAAGATTGGGCAAAAAAAATTAATTAATTAAAAGTCTTTTACCGTTGGGTTTATACAAGAGTCCCGACATAAGGTTCTGTTGCAGATCAAAGTAAGCAAGTAAGCAACCAATATATGGTTGTGATTAGTTTAGGGCAGCTAAAATATTCTTACACATCTGATCATCTAAAGGGATAATGTGAAAAGAGAGAAATATCATAGTGGTCCACACAACTAAGCATGAAATATCTAAATAAAAAAGTTAAACGAACAAGAGAAGACATGAGAACAATGGCAAGGCATGAAATAGAATTTGAGTTGGGTTATTTAGGGCATGTTTGACGTTGCTTCGAGGAAGGAGAAGCGATTCATTTAAAATTGATTCTTATGAAACTCTTTATAAGAACTGCTTTAGAGAAATAAAAGATGTTTGATACATCTATTGGTGCTTTGAAGTTAGATATGTGAGAAGCTTTTGCAAAGTAGGAAATCTATATTCAGTAGAAGTTTTGTTTGTGAAGATAATATGGGTCAAATATGTATTTTAAAAGTTTTAAAGGGATATATAAGACCAATATTTCATTCGTGTAGATAACATGGGTAAAATAGGTATTTTAAAAGTTTTAAAGGGGCATATAAGACCATAAGACATTTCATTCATGTAGATAATATGGGTAGAATAGTTGTTTTAATAATTTTAAAGGGACATAAGACATTTCATTAAAACCTCAAACTGATTCTCACAAATGTGATTTCAGAAACAGGAAATAGTAGTTTCAAAAAAGTCAACATTTGGATGAAGCGATTTTTGTGAAATCGCTTTTCACTTGCTCTTATCAAATGCTTATTTATTTATTTGAAGCACTTTGGGACTCGAGTCACTTCTAAGACTTGAAAAAGCAATGCCAAACACACCCTTAGTTAAGTTCATGTACATCAAGGGCTTCTTAAGATTTCTCCACGTTTATTACCAAAATCAAAATGGCCACGTGAAAGTCATATAGAGGTGCATTTAGAATTTTAATAGTTGTTGGTATAATAATTATTAGCATTTAGAATGATTTTACTATGATAGAATAAAAGACGCAACAAGCAAACAGGATTCCTTAATATAAGGGAAAAAAAAGGAGTTCTCTAAAATAATTACTTTCTTGTGTGAGAGAGAGAGAGAGAGAGAGTTAAAAGAGTGTAAAGGAGTTCTCTAAAATAATGATTTCCTTCTGTGAGTGAGAGAGAGAGAGAGAGAGAGAGAGAGAGAGAGTTAAAAGAGTGTAAAGGAGTTTTCTAAAATAATTATTTCCTTATGAGAGAGAGAGAGAGAGTGGGGATTATCTTTCCACCAAAAAATATTATATAAATAAGATTATCTATTCACCAAAAAAAAAAAAGAACGGACATTTCCAAAGAGAGAGAGAGAGAGCATTACCAAAAACAGAGAGGACTTTTCTAAAAAAAAACAGAGAGAGCATTACAAAACAGAGAGAGAGAGAGGAATCAATCAGATGCAAGTTGAAGATTAAAAATAGATTTTGTGAAATAAAGTAGAGGAAGGCAACTATTAGTCTGGAGGGATAAAGCCATTTTATGAATAGATACTTGCATCCTCTTTTGAAGAGAGAGAGAAAATTTCAACCAAAAAAGAGAGAGAATCAATCAAAATGCAAGTTGATGAGTAAAAGTAGATTTTGTGAAATGGAGTAGAGGAAGGCAGCTAATAGCCTGAAATGTAAGGAGGAAAAAACCATTTTATGAATAGAAACTTGTTCTCTTCTTTGGGAACATTGAACATTATAGGGTTGCATGATCCAACCCTATGAGAAAAAGCCAACTTAGAAGGAAATAAATTTATATTAAAAAAAAAAATGTGTTATGATTGACTGGGGGGAATCCATTCCATTCCATTTGTTTTGTTTTCATCAGACTTGACACTTTTTGTAAGGCCCCATGTCGAGTCGTGTAATTATTTTACTTGCTTACCACCAAAATAATTTGCTTACATAACAAGACTGGACCACCTCAATTGAATCACGTAATAGATTAGTAGTCCATTTTGATTCATGAGCATCAAAAAAAAAAAAAAAGTGGTTCTAATGGTTTTATAAGGAAATCCGGACGAGACACCCATCCCGATCGGATCCATAAATCCAGTATCCCACACATATGTCCAAGTAGAGAGAAATTATATCGTAGAAGACCAAAAAAAGACAGAAAATTTTTGATATGTATCTTGACATCAATCATAAACATAATTTGTGGGACTCACACCTACAAAATTAATATGTCCTTTCGTGATTATTGTCAAGGTATATGCTTGGTAACCTATCCAACCATAAACTTTTTTTTTCTTACATAGATGGCTAGACAATTCCAATGAAAAATAATATTTCACATTTTTTTTTGTTAAACTGAAATGTATTTGATTGTTATAGAATTCCTAAACACCACATGTTTATCTATAATTGGTCTATTTTGGGTCTTTTTTGTCATCTAATAATGTGGGATAGGGACACTTTTGAAGCCTTATGGTTGGAGTCTTAGTTCATATCCTAGTTATTATTAGATACTAGAACAATCATGGTTAAATATGTTATCTTCCAATTTTGTTTTAGTTATTTTGTGATATTGTCAAACCATAGGTAGCAAATATGCGTATAATACACGTACGTACGTATAAATGAAAATACTTATATTTGGCATATCCAACCCAATAATTTGGTATAATACACTTATTATTCATGTTCAGCGTATGATACACATAATACACGTAGGTATTAAACACATACAAAAAAATATAATTTTTTAAACCAAAAAAAAGGAAAAAAGGGAAGATGGAAAGTAGGAAACAATTCCAAAGAGAAAAAAGAAATAAATGGATATTCTTTAATCTTTCCTACAATTCTGTATTTCTTTTTTGGAAATACACTTGTGAGTGATGACAATATGACTTGTCTAGACTTTAGAATTTAGTTACTCATGTACTCTGTTTCTTCCTCTTCTCTTCCATTTTTTTTCTGTAGCCGATTAATCTTGACAATCTTAGTGAACTTCCTGAGTACAACTATGTTGATAGAGAGGAGCTTATACATTCAGAAAACAACAAAGAAGATATTGAAGATCTTTCATGGCTTGATAGCATTGGATCATCATTTCATTAATTGTGGGATTTTATTTTTGTGAAACTTTTAAAGCTTCTACAATACTTAGCTTTTTATTTTTATTTTTTATCTCTAATTGTTTTGATGAATTTGAATGATTATTATAACTAGATGTCTTCAATATGTATTTATGATAAATTTAAATGACTTATAAACTTGGTTTGACACACATACAATACTACACACACACACACACACACACACACACACACACACACATATATATAAAGTATCGAATTTTTAGTTCCGAACTTTTGCCACTTAAAAGTATTATACATGAACATCATCGTCTCCGAATATATATATTATGCAACTCATTAATGAGTAATTCTTTCTCAAAACAAGCCTATTGGAAGTTGCAGTTCATTAATGAATGATTCTTTCTCTAGACAAGCACATTGGAAGTGGTGGTCCATTAGTGGGTGGTCTTCTCCAAGACAAGAAGGTTGTAGTCTCCAAAGCATAGTTAGTTAGTATGCTTTTTTGTGTCTTAAGTCTTTGACCATTATACTGGTATAAGATTAGCTAGTGTAGAGAATGGAGAGGATGATCTTTGATGAATTTTTCTTTGTTATTGCTGAGAGCTTGAGCCTCCATTAGAGAGTTGAGTAGTTCCTCTCATTGGGTTAAGTGAGTCCCCAAGTAATATAGGTTGAGTGATTCCCCATTGTTCTAGTGTTCCTAGTTAATCAAAGTGTTCTGTTTTCTCTTAATTTTTCTGTTGTGTTATCTTTTGGCCTGCATCAAGTTGCTGCAATTCTTTCTCACTTACCAAAGCATCTTCACATTCAGGTTTATTCTTCCACCGAACAAGATATTGTGTATAGGTGCCACGGCGATTAGTTATCGCCCTCATATCAAGAACATCAAGAATTTCATCCGCTTCAGTTGTAGGTTGAACCTCCAAATCACTTGGATTAGGTGGTTGCTGAATTGGATTGCCATAATATGGAGAGAGATCAGCAATGTTGAAAACATGACTGATTTCCATTCCTTTGGGTAATTCAACCCGATAAGCATTTGGCCCAATCTTTTTGAGAATTCTACATGGTCCCACCTTATTATTGAGCTTATGATATGTGCCTGTAGGAAACCTTTCTCTTCTCAAGTAAACCATCACAAAATCACCTTCTTCAAACTCTACATGTCGTCGATGGGCATCTATCGATTCCTTATCATGTGCATAAGTGCTTTGTAGTTTTTCCTGAACTTGCTCATGAACCTCCCTTATGTGACTCGCAAACTCTTCCACCTCCATACTAATTTTCCCAAATTGGGGTACAGGTACACGATCTAGGACATGGCTTGGATTCCTTCCACATGCAATTTCAAAAGGAGACTTTTGTGTAGACCTGTTCTTGGAATTGTTGTAGGTGAATCCAGTTTGTGAGATGTTGAAATCCCATTGACAAGGACTGTCACTTGCTAAACATCGAAGCAGATTACCCAAAGATCGATTTACAACCTCGGTTTGTCCATCAGTTTGAGGGTGAAAAGTGCTATAAAACTGAAGCTTAGTTCCCATAAGCGTCCACAAAGTACGCCAAAAGTGACTTATAAATCTTGTATCCCGATCTGAAGTAATACTCTTTGGTACACCAAGAAGTCGAATAATCTCTTTGAAAAAGAGGTTTGCAACATGAGAAGCATCTGGAGTCTTCTTGAAAGGAATAAAATGTGACATTTTGGAGAACCGATCAACCACCACAAAGATAGAATTGTATCCATGTCAAGTTATTGGCAAACCCAACACAAAATCCATGTTAATGTCTTCCCAAGGATGATTAGGAATTGGAAGAGGCTGGTAGAAACCATGGTTTTGCTTCATTCCTTTTGATCTTTGGCATCTCATGAATTGGTGAACAAATTTGTCCACATCTTATCCCATCTTTGGCTAATAGTATCTTTCTTGGACCAAAGCTAAATTCTTGTCTCTTCCAAAGTGACCACTTAATCGTCCACCATGTAATTCAGCAATGATATGAAGCCGTAAGGATCCTTCGGGAATACGAACCTGATTTCCCTTAAACAAGTAGCCATCCACAATGATAAAAGCTTCATTTCCTCCACTTTGACATTCTTCCATTACCTTTCCAAAGTATGGATTTGATATATAATTTTCTAGAAGTAAGTCAAAGCCGATCATCTCAAAAGATAAGGTGGTAAGCAAGTAAAGCTTCCGACTAAGTGCATCTGCCACCTTGTTCATTGCACCAGATTTGTGGTGAATCACAAATGTGTATTCTTGAATATAAGAAACCCATTTAGCATGCCTTAAGTTGAGTTTCTTTTGAGCATTAGGAAAAGGAAGAGCTTCATGATCAGAAAATAGAATAAACTCCTTGTGTATAAAATAATGACGCCAAAACCTTAAAGCTTGCACAACCGCATAAAACTTGTAATGACCTGAAAATTTTAATAAATGATTTTGGGCCAAAACTTTGATTGCCAAATTTTTTGAGTTTGAGGTTTAATGAATTTGGGAGTCTGAGAAAATTTGCTAAGAACTGATTTTATTGGCTAGCACACATAGAAACTCCTACAAGAGCACACACCTTACCACCCTCACATAAAAATCTGAATCAAGGGTGGGGATTTTGTCACTTAAAGAAAACCTAGATCTAAGGGTTGAGAGTTAAGGAGAGAAAAGAATAGAGAGGGGTTCAAACCTTTTCTCTGATTTTGCTGTGTTGAGACAAAGAGAACAAGAAAGGAAAAAGAAGACCTAGAAGATCAAGAGGAAGAAGAAGAGGAAGACTGACTTGAAGATTCAGAGCTAACGAGCTAAGGTTTCATGTTCTTGACGAGGTAAGTACAATGTGTACTTCTTGGATTCCATGCTTGAATGATTTCCATGAAGAAAACATGAGATTTGTGTTGTGATTCATGATTCTTGAATGTTTTGATTCATACATTGCATGATTTGGTATTCATATTTGTGCATTTTATATCTTGAGATGTAGATTTGCTCATTTGATATTCTTGCTTCATTTTTTTTTTATTTGTTTGTTTCTAAATGCATGATGTGTGATTTCAATTGCTAGTGTTACTGATTGATGGGTTTGGTTTTGTGTTTCAGACCTAACTTGAGCTTGGGAAGGAGACCAAAAAGATTAGGTTAGGAAAACATCAACTTGGGGCAAAATCTGGGTAAGGAAAACCTAGAAATCGCGTTCGTCGGTGGGTTGTCGGTCCACCGATGGCACCTACCGACGGAGTATAAACTATTAGGGTTGCTGTCGGGGTTTCGTCGGTCCATTGATGGGACCCACTGACCGGCCCCGTCGGTGGTACCGATGGATTCACCGACTAATCTACCACAGGGGGGACACTGTTGGTGACATGTCGGTCCACTGATGGGACTCGCCAACAGGGATTGAGTTTTTAGGAGTTTTGGTAGGTGGATTCGTCGGTGGAACTGACGAAACCCATCGACGGGCTTTGGACTATAGGACTTTGGTCGGTGGATTCGTCAGTCCACCGACGGGACCCACTGAGGAACACATTTTTGAGCCTGTAGACTTGGTCGGTGGACTCGTTGGTCCATCGACGGGACCTACTAACGAGGGTGATTGAGACCCAGTAAATACGACTTGAGGGTGGGGTTGACATCCAACCTTAACCATTGATGAACATGAACTTGTGGGGATGTTTTCAACTCCTTGTGACTATTCAATGCTAATTAATTGGGGTATACACAAGACGGATCGATGCTTGCATGCTCTTGGGGACTTAGTCTGTTGTGTGCTTACCAGTGACATGTGATTGTTTTTACACAAATACTTAGACATAGATATTACACGTTACAAATTTACATATTATGATGGTTGGTTGTGATCATGCATGATATGGTAATGTATGAACTCGATAGGTCAAATAAGAACATCTTATTTCTACACAACTCGTAGTATTCGGCGTATTAGTACATAGTGATTGATTCTACAATTTGAATTATAATGATTAAGTGCTTGGTGGATTATATTGTTGATTGGTGTATTTTTCTACGTGAACATTTGTGCCACGTGATTATGGACATATGTAAACGCATCAGTTATGTGTTTTTTTTATTTAGTTCCTGCATATGTATAGATGTGTATGATTTAGTATTGATTAAATGGACCATGTTATGCAATTATGATTACTCTTACACATATCATGTAGCTAAATGTTAATTCCATGCATTAAAAAAGACATTCATGCATTATGGGTCCCTGTATGAGTCTCAGACCCTGGACTGACCTTGGCTCCTCTTAAGGAGGACAAATGGATAACGTCAGGATACTTTGACTCCGAGGTAAGTGTCAAATGAGAGACAAGATCTTTGGTGTCCTAGTGGGGGACTATATATATGTATAAATCAAAGATTGATTATGGGTGAGGGATTAGCTACCCCAAGAGCCTGAGGACAGCTATATATTGTATCATATATATAGAGGGCTATCCGATTGGTAGGTGTGGTGTACGGTGATGAGCCACAGAGGGAGGTTCACGAAGATGATGCCCTCGGAACCACCCTCGCTCGGGAGGATGTTTTGGTTCCTGATCCAGGTGGAGGTAGTGTTCCCTCCAAGAGTTACGACTCCCTGTGACTGTGTTGTACACACAGGATCCACTGTCGGCCTTAGCCCTATGTGTTCCATGCATCTGTGGTAGTGATGCATGGTGGCGTAGTGGGATTATCGTGGACATCCAATGCCACAATACCCAATCTTATTCATTGCATTCACGTGATTGTAATGACTATCATGTTTGGCTAGTAGTTTACTTATTCATATCATTGCATCTAATGAACAAACCATTGCATTTACTCATGGCATGCATGCATTCATGGATATGTATTCGAGTATATGAATATTGGTTAGTACATTGTACTTGCTAAGCGTGTAGCTCTGGCCTTTCTTGCTTCCAATATTTTAGGTGACATAGTTAGTGATGCTGTGGTCGATACCTGGATGACTTCGAGACAGTGGCAAGAACACTTGGTTTTCTTCTGTGTACTTAATGTCTTGGACTATGTGGATTTTTACTAGAGTAGTTGAACTCTTTTGGTTAGGTTACGTTTTCAGCCTCTTCTTGTACTGGTGGTTTATTAATGATGTATTTTTAAACCATGTATCAGTTTAAAATATCTTTATTTTTAGTTTGCTTCCGCTGTTGATTCATCGTTTTAGTTTGGATCTACTGTTTAGTTGCTTAGTGGTTGCCAGCCCTTGGGTTGTGTGTTTAGAGAAGGGGGTGAGAGTCATGCCTTGAATCCTAGGACTATGCTCATGTGTTCATGAAGCATACCCTGGAATTCGGGTCATGACAAAGTGGTATCAGAGCAAATAATCCTTAATTAGATTATACTATAGAAGAGAGATGTGGGTAAGGGGATGGATATATAAGACTGGGAGTTGGGATTGATTTTCTGTTGTGTACCCTTAAAGGTTGCTTTCTGATGGATGCTGAAGGATATAGAGCTCACTATCCCTGAACATCTAAAGATTGAACCTTAAGGATGTATTGTGTGGTGAGTATACTGGGTTAGAAAGTTCAGTGGGCTTTATAACCAATGGCTTGCTGTGTGTTGATTGCTAAAATATATATAAGTTTGTAAAACCTTAACACTGACTAAGTACCTCCATAAGTATAAGGGACGATGTAGTTGCAAATACATCTATGCCCTAGAATTTATGAAAAGGAAGGTGAGTTAGCATAATTAATAAGGAAAGATAAAAGATACATTATAAATTAAATATAATGGTTTAATCTCAAAGGAATTTCTACAAAAATCAAACTGTTTAAAATAAATGATAAGCGAATTAATAGGACCTAGACTGCATAATAGAAATGTAAGGCAAGTGGAACTGTGATATTTGAAGTGTTATACTTGAGTGTTTTAAAAATTTGCTTGCTATGACTGATTTAAAGTGTAATGTGAATGATTGATTCCTAGATTCTTGTCATGGATGCGAGTGTTTGACTTACTTTCATGCTGAGAGGTGTGACTTTAGTAGAGATGGAGATATTGTTGATTAGTAGGGGAAATTGTAAGTCCAATTTCTGGCGGGTGTCACGTGGGCGGGTATCTTGTGGGCGGGCCGAGAGAGAGGCTGGCAAGCTACAGATACTGACAGACCACGGATACTGACGGGCCGGAGTGACACACAAGAGTCCCATGTTGCAGTTGAGTCATACTAGAACTTTAGTTGACTTTCCTTGATTGTTGAGATTTGAGCGTGCTTAGTAGTGATTGCCTAGTTTTCATAGTGCTGGATGTTGCATGAGTGAGTGATGTTGTTTGAACTGTTGAACTTACCTCCATCATTTGAATTCAGAATGATCGAAGAAGGAAGCTCGGGTGTGGGAGATTCGCCGAAGCGAGATCAGTATCCCGATGTGATGTTGTTGCAAGAAGACCGATCGAGTGAGCTTTTAGAGAGATTCGAGGAGCTGGGATCATCTGCGTATGAAGGTTCGACTGATCCCTTGAAAGCACAAGAGTGGCTGGGTTAGCTCAATCACATTTTCGAAGTTTTGGAATGTGAGGATTTGGAGAAGGTGAGGCTAGCCGCCTTCATGCTTGAAGGAGAGGCTGAGAAGACCTCACTAGAAGTGATGGGAGAAGTAGATGTATGTTGGGAGAAATTCAAGGGTATGTTCTTGGAAAGGTATTTCTTGAGAAGCTTAAGAGAGGATAAGAGACTAGAGTTCATGAATCTGAAGTAGAGGAGCATGTCACTGGCGGAGTACGAGATCAAGTTCACTGAACTGTCACAGTTTGCGCCATACGCCGTGGACACCGAGGAGAAGAGGGCATACCTATTCAAGAATGTATTGAAGGGAGGTATCCAGTTAAAGTTGAGGGAGAGTGAGTTCACGAAGTACAAGGATGTGGTTAGCACAACTAAGAGATTGGAGGAGAGTATGATGGAACAACGAGAGATCTGAGATCGAAGGAGATTAGAGCGTAAGAGAAAGAAACAAGAAAATGAACATCAAAGGAACCAAGAATATAAACATCGATGTGAGTTGGCACTACGTATGAACCGGATATTTTACAACTGTGGGAAGAGAGGTCACATTTAGAAGAGTTGCCATTTACCACCAACACATCAAGACGCAAGAGCCGCAATCCCAGATTACCACCTGTCTCCGCGATTGCAACAACAACAACAACCGCACCAAGTACCAATTTACCTTCAAGCCATCTGTCAGCCTGGTGATTATATGGAAGAGGATGAGGGATATCCACGTCAGTTCGAGGACCACGTATGTGAATTTCGAGGAAAAAATTCTTTTAAGGGGGATAGATTGTAATTACCCAAAAAATTTAATAAATGATTTTGGACCAAAACTGTGATTTTCAAAATTTTTGACTCTGAGGTTTAATGAATTTGGGAGTTTGAGAAAATTTGCTAAGAACTGGTTTTATTGGCGAGCACACATAGAAACTCCTACATGAGCACACACCTTAGCACCCTCACATAAAAATCTGAATCAAGGGTGGGGATTTTGTCACTTAAA
>JAUPMG010286862.1:0-17874 GCA_031762675.1 Pachysandra terminalis | reverse complement strand
CGATCTAACCTGTCAACACATGAACTAGAAGCCTTAATAGACCCTCTTCTAACCCCCAAACTCTATAGTCTTTCCCCTGGCTAAGAACACCAAATATAATGAGCCAATTTACATCTCTGCTAAACTTCAAAATACTATCATAAACAACATACTAGTAGAAAATGGTTAAGCCCTTAACATTTGTACACTTAGCACCTTTTACAAACTTAATATTGACACATCCTTAATTCAAGAATGCTCCATGGTAATTACAGCCATACGATAACACCATTAGATACCCAGTAGGTACCAATTTCCCGCTACAAATAGGACCTTCAATTCACCAAACACTTTTCGTTATCCTAGACATTCCTGCCTTTTATAACATGCTCTTAGGTTGTCCTTGGATCCATGAATTAGATGCTATTCCATCTAGTCTCCACCAATGTGTTAAATTTTCCCTCCAAAATGCAATTATCACCATTTTAGGGGATACCCCACCCGTCTCTAACATTAGTCATATTCAGAGTTGGCATCAACATATTGTTCCATTCACAGACACCACTCCTTCATCCAACTCACAAACCTACCCACCCTTTGAGACCTTAGCAAAACAACCCTCCACTACATCTACCAGTACTGACTTACTTCCTTTAGTACCACAACAAGATACGGAACCATCTCTTGGCAACACCTTCTTGTCTGCCACATTTTCTCCATCATCACCTTCTGTACAACAACACACAACTCCACCTATCCCCCAAACACTCTTCATTAATGCACCATACATGATCAACACAATACACACCCACTTTGACCCCACCCCTCTTACTTCCTCTACACCACTTAAGTGGATGTCAACCCCAACTACCTGCACTACTACACCAAAAACCACTACTTTAGTCAGTCATACACATTGTAATCACAAATGAGAAATAAAATGTCAATTTTCTACCACTAGAATCTACAACTACTCCTACACCTCTGTTGAGCTCTTACTCTACCACTCAGCCTACCCCTAATTCCCTCAAATCTGACCTAGATTTTCCTACCATCCTCACGACTCCACAAGAACTACAAGATGACCCATCCACCATTATCGAGGACACTATTGATATAAACCTTGGCACTAATGATAACCCTTAGTTCGTCAAGATAGGATCATATCTCACCCCATCCGAACAAGAACATATGAGAAGCTTACTCATTGAGTTTCAAGATATTTTCGCTTGGTCCTATGCCAATATGCCAGGCCTAGATCCTTCTTTAGTTGTACATCACCTAGGCATTCCCATGGCACTCCTCCAGTAACTAAACAATTACGACGAATGCACCCTAATGTCGCCACCAAGATCAAAATTGAATTACAAAAGTTAGCAGATGTCGGATTTATCTCCCCTACAACTTATACTAGTTGGGTCGCTAATATTGTTCCTGTCGCCAAGAAAGATGGCTCCATCCATATCTGTGTTGATTATCGTGACCTCAACCGTGCCTGTCCTAAAGACAATTTTCCATTGCGTAACATAGATCTCTTAGTAGACAACACTGTCGGCCATGAGATGTCCTTTATGGATGGTTTCTCTGGTTACAACCAAATTCGCCTCGCTGACGAGGACAAAGACCATATTGCCTTTATCACTCCTTGGGGCACATAGCGATATGAAGTCGTGCCTTTTGGCCTAAAAATTGTTGGGGCCACTTATCAACGTACAATGACCACCATCTTTCACGACCTTATGCACAACATTCTAGAAGACTATGTAGACGATATTCTAGCTAAATCTAAAACTAGAGATACTCACCTCATTGTCTTTTGCCGTATCTTTAACTGCCTTCACTCTTACAAACTCTGCCTCAACCCACAAAAATGTGCTTTTGGAGTTACTTCTGGAAAACTATTTGGCTTCATAATTAGCCAACGAGGTATCAAAGTTGATTCAGTAAAAATCAAAGCCATCCAAGACATGCCTCCACCCAAGACAGTTAGTGAAGTACGTCGTTTCCTTGATCGTCTTGCATCCATTCGTAGATTCATTCCTCATCAAGCCCTTAGATGCAAGCCTTTTACCGATCTTCTTCATAAGACGAAGAAATTCGAATGGACCCCCATTTGCCAACGTGCTTTTGAAGACATCAAAACCTTCCTTCTCAATCCGCCTATACTTATTCCACCCCATCCTGACACACCACTCCTTTTATACATTTCCATCCATGACACATCTCTTGGTTGCCTACTAGCCCAACTCGATCTATCAAACCAAGAGTGTGCTGTCTACTACCTTAGTCGCACCTTGGTTGATTATGAACAAAACTACACCCCACTAGAAGAAGCTTGCTTACCAGTAGTTTTTACTTCACAAAAATTACGCTACTACATGCTTAATCATGAGACCAAACTCATAAGTAAATATGATCCACTCAAATACCTTTTACACAAATCTGGCACTTTTAGGACGTGTAACAAAATGGCTGTTAATCCTTTCAGAATTTGACATTCAATATGTCCACCAAACTGCCATTAAGGGGCAAGCCAATGCCGACCACTTAGCTGCCCACCCTCTACCTTCTAGCACACCTTTACGTCCTAGTTTTTCGGATGAGTCCATCATACACGTCGACCTTTGTGACCGACCTAACACTTGTTGGGATATGTTTTTTGATGGCGTTTATAATTGCCATGGTGTCGGCTTGGGTGTTGTGTTTCGCACACCTTATGGCGTGCTCATCCCCAAAGCTTATCTTGTGTCTTTCGAAGCCTCAAATAACATTTCCGAAATGAATCCCTTGTTGCAGGCCTCAAAGATGCAATTGCCTTAGCCATCAAACACCTTCGAGTTTTTGGTGATTCTCAGCTAGGAATTTGCCAAATTTGACGAATGTCTCACTAAAGATCATAAACTAATCCCCTACAAAAAACTTGTCAACAAATTATTCACTCACTTTGATTACGTAGAAATAACCCAGATCTCATGTATACATAACCACTATGCTGATGCCATGGCCTCCATAGGCTTTATGCTTCGGCTACCTCTTGAAACGACACATTACACTTTCATCATTGAACAACTCGCCACTTCTCCTGCACATGCCTCTTTTGACGTCCACCAAATTGCTAATGTCAACTCACCTACTACAATAGAAAACAATCCTCGCCCTTGGTTTTATGATATATATCAATACATTAAACATAGTACCCTCGTGATAAACTATTAACCCGACGACGAGCCCAATGCTACATCCTTTTAGGAGATACCTTCTATAAACGTTCTTTTGATGGTACCTTGTGTCGTTGTCTACTTTCTCATGAAACACAAGAAGTACTTGAAACCACCCATGCAGGGGCATGTGGTGGACATGTCAATGGCTATTCCTTAGCCAAACAAAGCATACGCACAGGCTACTATTGGCCTACAATAGTTAAAGATTGTCATGAATTCGTTAGACATTGCCATGTTTGTCAATACCATGCCCCCTCATTCATGCACCTGGTGATGTCCTACAGTCCATCACTATCCCTTGGCCTTTTTATTCTTGGGCCCTTGATTTAATTGGACCCTTCCACCTTTCAAATGGATAGAAGCTGCCCCTTTATGCCATTAAGATGCTAAATCTGTAGTTAATTTTATTTATAAGGATATTTTATGTCGCTATGGCATTCCTAAATCAATCGTCACAGATAATGGTAAGCCATTCAATAATGATGACATGACTGAACTGTGTAAAGACTACCACATTAAACATCATTTTTCTATTATTTACAACCGTCAATCTAACGGTCAAGCGGAAATATTCAGGATATTCTCACAAAATCTGTTAACAAATTTGAAAAAGATTGGTCTACAAAATTATTACCCGCACTTTTAGCTTATCGCACATCATTCTGTACACCAACATGAGCCACACCTTACTCCCTTGTGTTTGGCACCGAAGTTGTTTTACCTGTAGAGTTACAATTAGAATCATTACGCATTTCACTTCACGGACACACACCATTTGAAGAGCTTCGTCAAGCTCGACTCAACCAGTTAGACCTTTTGGAAGAACACCGCCTACGTGCACTTGAGCACATGCATGCTTATAAAAAACGGCTTGCCCGCTGTTATAACAAACGAGTACGGCACCGTAGTTTTAATGTTGGTGATTTAGTTTTAAAGCAATGTTTTCATCGTCACGGAAATTCCATCCTAATTGGGAAGGACCTTATATTATAACCACTGCTTACTCTCCTTTTGTTTATCGACTAGCTAAAGCAGATGGACCCAATCTCCATTCACCTATTAATATTATGTATTTAAAGAGATTTTATCCTTAACTTGCTATTTCATATCGGTTTAGCTTTTCTTGCACCTTCAATTAGCTATCTACTGTTGCACTTAAGATTAGTTGTGGGCATAACTTAACATATTCTCTAGTGCTCCTCTTTACTTTTATATTATGGTCTTTTCTAATTGTTCAAGCAACTCATTTACAACTATACAGGGGCAACTCCCTTACTTCATCATTTTATAGTATGTTTTACCTTTTAAAGCTTTTCTCTGATGTTCTTTTGCAAAGTTTTCATCCCTCTTTCCTCGCAAGTTGCCATAATACAAGACTGTTCTTTAGCAGCTCTCTTTATGTGCTTGCTATATCAACGTGAAGACCTCCATATGGTTGACCGACTTGTTGCTGCCCCCTTCTTTTACCTTTTTCTTCTCCCTTCCTTTCCTTCTTCTTGGTTGTCCCATGTTATCACATGTACCACCCAAAAGGGGCAACCTCTTATCTTATATCCCCAAATCCTCCCAGCCCTAGAAACCAAGAACCCCTTTTTCCCGTATTTTTACTTCTTTGTCATCTGTTGTACACAACAAACGACAAAGAGGGGCAATTGTAAATACCATTGTTTTAATAATTTTTTTTTCAAAAGAGAAAGGGGCAGTGGGGACGACCACCCACGTGCCCCCCTCTTCTCTCTCTTTCTCTCTCTCTCTCTCTCTCTCTCTCTCTCTCTCTCCCCAACACCCACCCTTTCCCTTTTCTTTCTTCTTCTCTTCTTCTTCTTCCCCTCCTTTCTTTCAATTTTTTTTCCTGCAAGCCCCAGAACCTCTCCAGCCATGCAACCCCATGAATCCGCCCAAAAAAAGCTCCCACAGATCTACCCCAAAACAAAGCCCACAAATTTCGCCGTGATTAACAACCCCTAAATCCGTTGTCACACACAAAATCCATGAACCAAGCTCCCAACGGTCCATTTTTCTGAACAAAAATGGAAGAGAGATCAATCCTTACCAATAGCTACCCTTCAATCAAGCCCAAGAAAAGATTTCAGTCCTTTCTTGAAGTTTCCCCTCTTCTCTATATAAACCCTAAACCCTCACATTCACAGACACGAAAAAACATAGCATTTTCTCTTATTACCAAGCTTGTGCAATAGCTCTTCTCTCCACTCAATAAATTTCTTTTAGCACCACCATCAGTCTTCAACCATACGGGTCTTCACCACATCCCGCTAAAGAAATCTTCAGACACCCAGACTTTGGTTCGATTGCATTTAGACAGGGAAGTCTTTTAATCCTTTTCTTGTTTTATTTTAATTGTTTTTAGCTATGATTGTTGATTAATGATATTAGGAACTAAGTGGCTTATCAGGTTTATTTATATAGAGTTTATTTGATCTAACTAATTTATACTTAGCCTCATTATTATTATTATTATTATTATTATTATTATTTTTTACCTTGATTGTAAGCATTATCAAATTGATTTTATACCACCCCTTTTATTTTCACTCTGATTTCGATTATAACTTAGTATGCATTTGTGAATGTTAGAAATTTGCTGAATCTGTTTGCACCTGTTTGATATACGTCCCTTCCTTTTTTGTTTTTACCCTCTTACCACCTAAAGTTCTTCAAACTATCTTATTGTAATTTAATATTCTGATTTTCTTTCTTGCACAATAATAAAAAAATAATTACTGATTACTTAGCCTCATCCAAATCAATAGCTTTTTAACCTCATTCATAGTTTGTTTTTTTGTTTCAACCCTTTTTGTTTTTTCAAATTCTATCATTTGTTTGCACACACACACACACACACGCACACAGATATATATATATATATATAGATATATAAAATAAATAAATAAAATCTGGATGTAATGAATCTGTGTTAAAGCATTCCAGATTTGTTTGATTCTTATTATCATTCTTCAAATATTAATAATCCTTATCCTAGTAATAATCTGTTATAATTTCAGCTTTAAGCTCATTTTCTCTTTGATTCGAACATATTACTTCATTGTGTGAATTGGTTATTGATCTTTTCCCGAGTCTTTTTTTTTTATTAATAAAGTCCAAATATCATATTACAACCTGTTGAAATACTTGTTTGCCTACGTCTATCTTTCTTTGTTCTCATAGCATATGAATATTGTAGAATTTGAAATTAGTCCTAAGACTGCACCTCGCTGATTTTTCATTTTTTTTTTACAGCTTTAAGATTACTCTTAAGCATTATCTTATCAAGATCCATATTCAAAATAATTGATTATTTGTTGATTTGTGTAGACATTGCTCCATTATTCAGATATCATTTTTTTATATAGCCTTTTAGATTTGTTTATATACATCTGAACTTCAGTTTTGGCCTACTATTTGCCTTCAGATTCACAGCATGAAACTATATAAATTTTTCAGATTTACAAACCAATAAATTTGTAGATTTTTTTTAGATTCTTTCAGCAATAATAAAAATAAAAAAATAAAAATCATTTTTTATACCATTCTCATTTTCCTTATTCGTCATAAAAATCCAAATTCTAATTATGTTTTGACATCCAATCATAAAAATCTCAATTCTACTGAATTTTAATTTTCAATGAATTAGAATTGGAATTACTGTTTCTAACATCAATGCCAATTCTTCGAAACAATTGGACCCTTAAGTTATTGGTTCTATAGACCTAACATGGTATGGTATCATGTGATTGATACGGCAGAAAACATCGAAGGGTTAATGCAGACTATCAACACTCTTTGATTGACCTTAACTCAATACAAAAGTTTGGCCTGATTAAGATCAAGACAAGCACTTCTTAAGTTCGGCTGAGTTCAAACCCAGTCCAAAATCAACTTTAGGTTCACTTTCGAGCCCAAATCCAAACCAATCCAACCAACCAATGGCACTCTAAGCCTTAGTCGACCCTAATTAGAGATGGTTGGGCAGGTTTCAGGCCGGCCCTAACCAATTCCTGTACCTATTTATAAGTGGACAAACCTACAATTTAAGGTATGCCTTCCACCTCGTGGAAAGATTAACATTGATGCTAAAATGAACGCACTTTGCTACAACCACTTTTCAATCTAGGTAGAGACAAAAGAGAAGTTAGTAATGGCAAAAGGTAGTTAGGGTTGTTAATGGGCGGCAGGAATGATATGTAGTGTAACGGCCCCGATCCATGTCATTATCCATTGGACTATCAAGTTTATATAAAATCAAGATTATAGAAAATTGTATCATCGAGAATTATGTCAAATTGGGTTTGTCGGACATCCTTTGCTGATGAGTTGAGACCTTGTCAAGCATATTTGGTTCTCTCGGACCCTCTAGCAAACGCCATAGATGGAACTGGGACACTTTTGCTGAAAAAAGCTGATAAATAAATAAATAGTCAAATAACGGTGTTCCATAAGGCTGAGACCAGGCTTTGCAAAAACGACGTGACCACCCCGGTAAGGGAGGGTGCCGAACCCCAAATGGTTGGGCGCACATGCCGAAAGGCTTGGATAGTCGTGTCCGCCGGGGTCTGAACAAGGTTTCCAAGGGGATTTTGGTCCGTCGAGGTCTTTTTGCCCATCCCGGTATTCCTAGAGACCCCGAAATACACTTTTTTTTATGTGTCTTGACTACAACATGGCATGAGGTGCACAAACTGAATTCGTGTCTAGCCTGATATACTCGTCATGTGTACGATTAGTAATTGACTAAGCATTCTAATATAGGGAACTTGCAGGCATTTATCAGAGAGAAGATCTCTATCTTGGACGAGATCCTATTAGAGTTTTTTAGCTGTCCTTAAGGTGTGGCAACCACAAGCATGGATGTCATCGATAGTTACACCAAACCTCGATGTGTGCTGACTTATGGCCTAATGGCGTCAAAGTGTTTTGATGGGTACTACCTCATAGTGTGAATTGTCATTAATTGTTTTTTATTGTCTTATTAGGTACCAATTAGCGAGTTGATTAAGAGATGCGATTCTTTTTAATGGGAATATTCCTTCTTTGATTGGGAGGAATGAGTGAGATTTTTTCCTTGATCTAAAAGATTGATTAGATACATTTAAGATTAAAGGAGATGGTGACACTTGTCACCATCTCAGACACATCTATATATTTTACCAAAAAAAAGAAAAAAGACAACTATATAAACCCCCCAAGAAGTTTATGCCAAGGACCTAGCATTTTCCCACTAGTGAAAACCTTTGAGACTTAATGTGAGAAAGAGAGAGAACCAACACTTAGGCTATGTTTTTGAACCTTGGACTTTGAGAGAAAAAAAGAAAATGGTGAAGAAATCATTTTTCTCATGTTTGGTTGAGGAAAGAAAGAGTAGGGGTGAGAGATTTTGAAAGAAATTAAGTTGAAATTTTTTCTCTATAGATCTAATTCTTTCTCCTAAAAAAGATAGAGATTTTGAAAGAAAAGAAAAAGTTGAGATTTACTGTCCAATACTCTAACGTAACTAGCAACTAAATGTGGCAAAATATGAACTGACTCGTCATCGCACCCGCTATTTTAGCGGTTTTAGAATAAAAAAATCAAAATGTTATTAATCTGGTCAACCCAATTCCACCATAATAATAAATGAGCTGGGTTGGTGGGTTACATTATAAACCTGTCAGTCCACTTGAATCTAAGTGGCCTATTTATTAAATGGGCTGGTCTGGGTCGCCCATATAATGATATGACCAGAACAGAACTAAGCGATAAAATGTTTGGTTGAGTTGGTGGGTTTACGCTTATAAAATTGGTGGATTTGGGTTGACCATATGTTGACGGATTTGGGTTGACCATATGTTGACCCGAGCCAAATCTACAGAAACAAGAAATGGGTTGGGTTGGCAGGTTTATTATGTACCCGTTAACTCACTCGAACCTGAGTGACCTGTTTATTAAATGGGTGGATCCAAGTTGACCATATATTGATCAAACTTGACTTGGACCCAACCGATGGCTACCTCTACTTGCAAAATACAAGAACTCACCAAAAAGTCATAAAAAATATCGGTTATGATTTTCTTTTCTTCATATATCTCATCTTAACCAAATACATGAAAAGAAATAACTATCATTTATTATATTTTTCTTTTTCTTTTCTTCTAAAATCTAAGGTTCCAAACACAGCCTTAGGAAATATTTTCAGAGTTCCTTAGAGAGAGAGAGAGAGAGAGAGAGAGAGAGAGAGAAAGAAGAGGGGGGAGGGGGGGATTTAGTCATCTTTGTAAGAGTGAGTCCAAAGGTGGTGTTCATCAGCTTGTGCATCTTCCGTCACTAGGCCGTATTCATGACTCACTTATCATGCCTTCTTGATCCACTCTTCTTTTTATCCAGTTCGAGCAACATCATAAGAATGATCGTATTAGCGATTTAGGCACGAGACAGATATAGTTATCCCAATCCATATCTACATGAGAAAGACACATTGGTATTAGCGAACATGTTGACCGTATCACTAAAAAGTACCCACATTGGCCTATCTCATCATCTTTAGTTTGTTGGTAAAATAAGATCATTTTTATCACATGAAAGAATATATGTCAATCCATGCCATCCATTTGAAAAGGGATCCTTTAAATTATTCGGGTGGACAATATTTAACCTATATAAGCCCGAGTAATGCACGTGTATTAGAATTTTTCATATGTATCAAACCCATCCAATTTTTAAATATTTTATTTAGTTTGTAATATGAAAAGCATAAGTTTTAGTTGTGCCTTTATCTCATATGAAAGATATCTTTTGGAATTGAAACTTAGGGTTGATTGAGAGTATAAATAGATTGGCGGGATTCTCCAAAGTAGTGTTTTACCACAAAACCATGACTCGATGTCAATACTGTAATCGTTTTGCATTGGTATTAAAAAAAAAAGGAAAATTTTCATTCTCCCCATTAAACATTGGCTTTAATTATAATTTTTCTCTTTAACTATAAATATTTAAATTGTTACCCACAAAACCAAATTGTAATATCTTAAATAATTTTAAGACAAATATAACTTTAGAAAGCATATATTAACTGGTCAAAGAGTGTTAAATTTGTATCGATTTAGAAATTTGTTTGGTAAATTTCAATATCCTCCTCAAGTATATGGACATTACAACTTAAAAAGGTCGTCAAGAGTGAGGTTATTATTGCACCGTTTGATATATATTGTTGTGTCATTTTTTAATAGCTTGAGCTTTTGAAATAACCGGTGTTTAACATGGTATCAAAGCGGGAGGTTGAGTGTTCAAATCCCAAGGGTGGTATGTTTTTGTGTTTATTCTCCCACGGATGCATTGCTGCATATGTTTGTAGTGTGTTTGCCTCGATGTGCCTTGTGTTATCTCACGAATGTATTGTTCCCATGCGGGAGGATATTAAATCATTTGATATAGATTGTTAGCTTGAGCTTTTAGAGTAACTGGTGTTTAACACTTATGATATAAATTAACCAAAACAATCTTCAACTTCAGATAAAAGTCATTTTTGAAAGTGTTACAATCTTACAAATTCAAGCATACTAATACTTTTACCAAAAACAAAAGCACACTAATTACTTAAGTCTTGTCAAGATGTTCAAAATCCATTTATTTGTATGCCCCATTCCAATATCAAATTACAAGAAATAGCCTTTGGTAGCTGGATATTGTATTTTCACACAAAGAAAACATCACCCTCCATATTTGATTGGGTACACCCAAATTGTTTATAGCAAGCATAGGTTTGAGTGGATTTGAGCTGGCTATCTATATCTTATACAAATTTAAACGGTTCGAATTAGCTAAGACTTTGATATGCCATGTTCAATTAGTCCTACTAACAAACGATGATATATATATATATATTTTTTTTACTGTATTAAGAAGTTAATATGACGATTACAAATCAACTTGACCGAATCAAAGTCTAAGTTCATCTATGTAGGTGAGTTTTTGTCATCTATGTAGGTGGGTTTTTGGTGAACCAAATTCACGTATGTGAATGATGTTTACTTGTCCTCCTACGTATTTTGGGGTTAGAGTAATTAGATCCGACCTTTAAACAGTTATGATACGGCTGTTTTCAAGACGTTTGATCGAATTGAGTATGGGGAAACGATTTAAAAAGGTATGGAAAGTATAATGTGACTTCTACTACAATCTGATAATGGAAGATGCTCAAGTTGAGACCGATACCACCTCAAGAGTTGCCCTTCATAAGTCTTCCCAACTCAATTTCCTCAATCTTGCTAGAAATCTCTATAGAGATTTCCTGAGTATGGATCACAATGCGATCTCTCTTTAGGTTTATTCTCCAACTCTTTTTCTCTCCCCCTTTGCCTAAGCCTATAAGCTTTACATAAGCCAAAGAGAATTTCTAGGATGGTTACAAGTGTCATCATATTTGTAATTGACTTTTGTATTAACTCTCATTCTCATTAATATTTTAACAACCGAGTTAATAATAGTGTAACAGTCAATTTAGTGCGCAACTTACTAATGAGATAGCACTTTATGAGTTAACACCTTATCATCGCTTGACGTCATTTGAATCATAGGTTTACATTTTGAGGTTCGGCCCAATCGACGATGACACTTCGCTAGTGGCTGTCACACCTTAAGGATCGTCGAAAACCCCCTCTGATAGACTCTTGCCCAGGATGGAGATTTCCTCTTTGACGAACACCTGGAAATCTCATACACAAGTAAAAATCACTTAGTAAATTATACATAAGTTGGTCATGTCGTGCCGAGCACAACTCATTCCATACCGAAGATCTGAACAATAAAACATTGGGCATTTCAGGACCTCCAGGAGTATTGAGGTGGGCAAAAATGTCCTGATAGATATGAATATTTCTCAAAAAGAACCATGTTGGGGCTCCGCCGGGGTATATGATAAGCTCACTCTCGACGACTATTTTGGCTTGGGCGCCCACCCTTACCGCAGTGGCCGGGTATCTTGACGCTCACACCTACCATGGTGATTCTGGAGTTATGCCGGGCTGTCTGTCGAGCCTCGGTCTCGGCCGGATGACACTTGGTAGATGTCTATGCCATAGTAAAATATGTCACTCCCTTGGTTTGTCAACTTTATGACTTAAAGGAGCCAAGCATCATAGTAAGATCAAGTGAAACAAACTCAAGATATGGAAGGCCAAAGCCTCATTAAGATCATCATTGTGCCAATCTATTCTCAGGTAAAATGGATCTTAGATACACTAGAGTAATGCCCTAAAACACCTTAATTAATAGGTAAATGGATTGTGTTTTAATGGCCTTTGAATCCACTCTTTGTTATGGATTCAGCAGTGTCTTTGGCTAGTAGAAGACATTGCTTAAGTTAATTGAAGTGTATCTTGGTTGGTGTTTCAATTAACCCAGGACTTGGACTTTGAGAAGTCTTCAGGGTCTGAGGGTTCAGTAGACTGAAGCCTTGCTTTCGTAGACTGAAGCTCCTTCGGTTGGACCTTCGGTCAACCAAAGGATCCTCGGTCACATTTATAAAATGCTTGATTTCTCAGGCTTTTGTGTGACCTACCTTTAGTTAACCGAAGCTTTGTTTCGGTTAACCGAAGGTCAATAATTTATACTTTTTAATTTGAAATATAGAGCCGTTGGGCAAAGTCAACTAGCTATTGGGCTCTTCGGTTAACCAAAGGACTAGCTGTTGGGAGCTTTAACTATAAATAAGAGAGCGCTTTCAAAGCTAGTTAATGAGGGTTTTTGGAGAGTCTTTAGGACAAAAATAATCAGACATTTTAAAGTCTCCAAAACACTTATACAACTCCATCTAAGCTTCATAGGGAGATCCTTAATCATTCAAGAGCTCATTAATGGAGTTGAAGTTTGAACCCTCATACCTCTAGGATTTGAATTGAACCCACAGGAAAACCAAAACACTTCCTAGAGGTAGTGTCACGCTCCGAAACCCGTAGATCGAATCCCTATGTGGGTAGCACAGATCTTGAGGTGGGACCTTTGGGTTCCAACCTTGGAATGCGGATCACCGTACAAATAACAAAAGTAATTCAGATCACTTTCATGAAAACTCAGAGTGCAGAAGCTAAATCAAATTTATTACATCATACTGACTTCAGAAGAGTCATAAGCTCCATATAAATAAAGGAATTAAATACAAGACTTAATCCTATTACATTTAAATCATCCATGAAACATAAGCGTATAAACTCCATGAAATTAGGGGTTAATTTAAAATTTTAGTTATTTGCTATCATGTTTGAGTTTTGACCGATTGTGATTGGTGGGTTGTACCATGGGAAACTAGGTGCATCACACACAATCATAACTCTTTTAAGTTATGAAATGTGACTAGGATCTTGTAGGGATCTCAAAATCTGAAATCGATGGTTAGGATATTGTAGTAACTTTTAATATAAGATTAAAGGCTGAGATTTAATAAAAGAAAATAGAAACACTCTATTAGATAGAATTCAAAATAAAGAAGACTAAAAATAGGAGACTAAGTCAAAGATAAGTAATTAGTAAGTATTCTCTACAAACTATAATAGTAATAAAGCTAAGATTCTAGAATATAAATCAATGGTTGAGATCTTGTAGGAGCCTTCAATCTCCAACTGATGGATGAGATTTAAAACTAAGAAATAGTAAGTATTCAAACTAAACTAGGATCCTAAACAAGATCTAGTAAGAAACCATAATAGAAAGAAACCCACATGGGCTGAGAAATCCATCAAATGGCTGAGATTTAATACTTCCCAATGAATGATTAGGATTGAAAGTTTAGTTCTAATTTTAGAAGAAGAAGAAGAAGAAGAAGAAGAGGAGCAACAAGAGGTGTAATTCTCTACTCCAAGCATCAACCAAGGTAAGTATTCAAGGCTAACCTTACTTTTGATTGAAATATTAGATCAAAGTACTTTCAATTGTATGAAGTAAGTTTTCAAAGTTTTTATCTTAGTTTTCAAGGTTTAATGGTAGATTTGATATGTAATGTTCTTATGTTTGTTTATTCGGTTTGTGCGGAATCCAAGATTAGGGAGGGTTACTTAAGAAGTTTTTTTGAAATAAGTTGAAGAAAAACAAAAAACATGCCAAATTGGTCAAGTTTGAGAAGTTTGGTGGACCCTCGGAACGCCGAAACCTTGCCGAACACCCCCAGAAAGGCCCTCGGTGAACCCTTGGCTCGCCGAGAACATGCTGATCCCCATAGCTTGACTTTTGAATCCCTGGTTTGTACACCGAGCCCCTCACAGAAGAAAATCTAAGCCCCTGGAAAGTACACTGAGATCCACTCGGCGCGCCAAAAGCACGCCGAGCCACCCCATTTGACCAAAACCCAGAACCCAAATTGGACCCCTCGGTGAGCCGAAGGCACGCCAAATACCCCTCGACGATCCGTCGGTATGCGGTGAATGACCTACTTGGTCTATTTGATGTGGAATTTCATGGACATGTGTATTTTGATCTCATTAGACTAATTCTAATATTACTTTTGCTCAATTATGCATGTTTATTATACTCATATCCTTTTGGACTCTTTTCCTATATCGGTTGACACATGAAATTTTGCTATACTTATTATTACATGTTTTATTGTTGTCTAGCATGTTAATTAGTCTTATTACACATTGTACACATGATTTGTATGCTTAGTTAATGTGCACATTTTAACTTGCACAGCATTAGACCTTTTTGGCTTCATGACCTTGGATTGGGTTTGAATGTCATACCCTTGACATGGTTCCATACTTCTGGAATTCATGGTGATCACGAGAGTGTTATGATCTGGAAATCATAATAGGTGACGAGATTGTATATATTTCTGTAGTTGAGGGACTGATCATCCCAATAGACCTATTTTGATTCATGTCTTACGAGACGAATGCTCGTCTTGTTTTATGGATGACAGAGTGAAATTTTGTTAGTAGATCTGTTTATGTATGACTCATAAGGAATATTTCACATTGGTGAAGCCCTGGGATTTTTTCCCATGATCGAAAATAAAGTGAGGAAATTGGGACCTCTAGGTCACAAATCCTAGAAACTATGATGCGCACATGGAATAACCCCCTATTCTGGTCGTGTATTCGGAGGATGATATTCATCTAGTTTAGCCAAGGGTGATCGGGTGTGCAACATACATTAAACGAATACTATGCAACATATTGCATAGTAGATTGTTTTCAATCACATGTGGTGATCTTACTTGCTAGGTGCACAACATGCATTAATAATTGAATCAGACTAATCACATTGCATATTATATCATGTTACTTCATACTAATTACTCAAATTGCATCAGATTACATATCTAGTATTTATCTCATTCTCACTTGCACTTTCAGCACATACTATATGCATATTGACTCTTATAATGTTTATTGCAGATTACCATTGAAGAGTGGCAATGCCCCTACTTCAATCTTAATTATTATTAGCCTTGTTTACTTAAAAATATCGTGTAGGTTACGCTTTCGAACACAACATATTTCAGGACCTATAGATGATAGACACATGGACCATGAGGACCAAGATGGAGGACAATGGTGCTTTGAAGATATTAGTTGTTATTAGGGTTTTATTTGATGATTTTAGTAGATCTTGTAGTAGGGTTTATTTGTTGTAATTTCATACTTATTTGGTTTTCAGTAGTTAATAGGGATTGATTTGAAGCATGAGATTATTATTATTTTACTTTCCCCCGTTTTCTATTTGAAGGATGTTATGTGATGAATACTATCTTAATAAACTACTTTTCTACACTTTATTTTATATAACATCCTTCTTAATTAAGTGATTTTGGCTATGTATTGTTTATCTACTCCCATCTGGATATGGGATGAGGGTTACAACCTTGACTCAGGGACTCCACTGAGATTTCCAGGTTTTGTTCGTGACACCAACCCTTATGTAAATGGGGGCTATCCCATAGGTATAATCAACCTTAAGGAGCCACGCAAGGAATCCTTACTAGTTTATGTGGGGGATTTCAACCCACAGGTGTATAGTCAACCTTTAGGGAACCTTGCAAGGAATCCCTCGACGTCTCCTCCCGGGTTCACTTAACAATTCACATCAACCAAATATACATGAAGCTAATCAGGTCAAAACTCTATCCTTCGCTACTTGGTTGACCGAAATAGCTAATCAATCCACATCTCTATCCATCGCTACTTAGTTGGCCGGACAAGCAAATTTGTTCACATATCAGTAAGACTTCCAATGATAACACTCTTCTGAAGCTATCTGTGTGCCCATACACACAAAATATCCGTTGGATGCGATCACGGGTATCCTTTCCACATATTCGTAGGATTTCCAGTGACAACACCCTTCGAAAGCTATCCGTGTGTCCATACATACGAATAATCTGCCGAATGCCATCATGGGTATCCTTTCCACCTATCTGTAGGATTTCTAGTGAGAACACCCTTCGGAAGCTATTCGTGCGCCCATACACACGAATAATCCACCGGATGCCATCATGGGTATCCTAATTAGAGTACATGCTAAACTAAAACAACACTTTGAGTCATGTAATAACTTACCACACAAAAGGAGTCGGAACCCTAATTCATGGTTTGGTTATCAGGCTGGTTGGTGGGGTTGGATGTTCCTTAGAACTCAAAATTGGTACCCCGCAGGTGGGCCTAACCCAATGACCTTCCTTTGATCCCAATAATCTCAATCCATTTCATTTAATTCCAAAGAACCTCAAATTCTCCAGATTATGCCATTGTCGGCAGCACGACCGGTGTCCCAGTGCCTACCGATGGGTTACGGAACAAAGATCATGATTTCATTTGCAATTCATTCTAAGATCATATAGATTAAATCTTAATATCTAACACATAAACAAATCACTTTAAAGTATTCAAAACATCATCTTGGATAAACAAATCGGATCATCATGCGTTTGAAAACACTTTTCACGAATAGGAGAAACAACCATGACATTTATAAGCAATCATACGAAAAATGGACTTACTATGATTGTTCCGATATGAGACCTAGCCCGGTTATCATCTTTCTTCTTCCCCTCTTCTCTTTTCCTCTTTTTTCTTCTTTTCTTCTCTTCTTCTTGTACTAAACGGCTAGGTTTTGCTTCTCCACCTTATTCTTCTTCTTATTTCTTCACAAAAAACCCTCCTAATCTAATCCCTAACATGGAGGAAAGTGAGGGAGAGTGATAAGGAACTTTACTTCCTTCTCTCACCTTTCCGACCCACGACACATACCATGATCCTATGCGTTTCTAAATTGAATATAGTTTTTCTAATTTCAACTAATACCCTAAAACATTCTTATTACACTTAGACCCCAGACAGAGATATTTGATTCAGAAACAACCCCAAGCACTAGTTAGCCTATGATGCGACACATTTAATTTTAGGAAAATATTAGATAATTTCCATAGAACCTTTTGATCATCTTTATCATTTAGAAATATTAATTATTGAGTTTAGCTTATTAGGATCTACTTCCCTGAACTTAGTGCAAATTATTGATTTAACCTTGGGTTAATTCTAGGTCCACATGATCTCTGGACCAAGCCCACTAACTGTCACGACCCAAACCGGAAATTCCCGATTTCATAGGTTTTTCAGTTTAAGTGCAACCTTCACCCCGTATTTCTACGAGTGTGGCTAACAATAATCATATTATAAGCGGAAGTTCTAAC
>JAUPMG010286852.1:0-17874 GCA_031762675.1 Pachysandra terminalis | reverse complement strand
GCGCGCCCCCAGAATGTCATGACCCTGACCCTACCATTTAATTTAATGATTAAATGGTAGTTAATCCTATTTTAAACTTTAGGATTTAATTAATATAAAAGGGGGCTGGATTGGACCTTTATGTGAATGTGAGTAATGGGTGTTTATTTGTGTAGTTTATGTGAAATAGGTGGACCGGGCTTGGACCCAAAACATTGAATTCGAATAGAACTATTGGGCTAGCCGAATAAGCCCATTGGGCAATGGTAAGGGTACTTAGGTAATTTACTTGCTAATTTGAATTAGTAGAGATCATGGATTCTCCCACTAACACACGTAACATCTAAGTAGGGAGAGGGAAACCACTCGATTGTTTCACACTTCCAAATCAATAGAGAGAGAACGGAAGAAACTGTGTTTGAAGGAAGAAGAAGAAAAAGGCAAAAGAAGGATTTGGTGATATTTGTTGCTAAATACCACATAGAATAGATCTAAGGAGAACAAGGTAGGGATTCCTTCAACCTTATGGTAGTTATGTTTATGCATAATATCAATGCTATAGATATAGTTTTGATGTATGATCTATGGATTGAAGCATGTTTAGATTAGAAAACTAGTAGCATAAGAGTTGATTGAACTTCATGATGATTGTTTGGTTGATTAACATGCCAACAATTATGTTTGTTGTATTTTTAGTGTTCTTACATGTTTATAGGAATCATATGTGAATTCTGATATTTGTGTTATTATGATTGATTGATTTGGTGGTTAGATCTGTTGTATAAACTAAGTTTTATATATATGAGGTATTGATCACATGTACATTGTTAAGAAACTAAAAATTTAGATTTGGAACCTTAGAAAAATATATTTTGGGTTATAGGCACAAAGACCTAGGTGAAAAACCCAGATCTGGGCTAAATTTCATCTTCCGTAGGACTCTCGGTAGATACAGAGACATCTACCAAAAATCTCAAAGAATTGCATACTCTCGAGATAATCTATTAGGCCTCGGTAGATGATTTACCGAGACTGTCGATAGGATCCTCGGCAAATATCGAGGTTCTAGCGAGCTCCAAATGGGGTGAAATTAAAGGAAAAGTTCCCTTGGTGAGTTGTACACATGCCTATGAGGTTCGTTTGTGTGCAAAAGAAGTAGATTTGGTCGAATATTGAAAAGTGTAGAGGAAGGTCCGAAATTCAGGAATATAGGGCTATTTTGGATGATATATAAGAAGACAATGACTTTAATGATTTGGATACAGATATAGGACCACAAGATAGGATTAGAATGATTAGAAATGTTTACGTAGGATTTGCATGGTTTGAGTGGTGCTTGTAGCATCCGCTATTTTGACTAGTGTTGGTTATGAAGATGACTTGTATGTTGTATGAGGGTACTGGGAGTATCCATACTTATGAATGGTTGTTTGTGATTGAATGGTTTGTATGATTTGAATTATGATATTGTATTAGTGTATTTCCACCATGGGTGAAAGTCCCTAAAGAAAAGGTATTGTATGGGTGTATTTCCACCATGGGTGAAAGTCCCTAAAGGAAAAGTACAGTGTACAGTGTACTTCCACTGTGGGTGAAAGTCCCTAAAAGAATGGTCTGGTTACAGGTTGTGCATCCACCGTGGGTGCAGGTCCCTAAAGCAATGTTGGTCTACTGGTGTATTCCACCCTGAGTGCAAGTCTCTTAAGGAATAAGAATGGTGGCATTCCGCCGTGGGTGCAAGTCCCTAAAAGAATGGGTTGATTGGTACAAGTGTGTTTCCACTGTGGGTGCAAGTCCCTAAAGGAATGGTACAAGTAGCTTCCTCCGTGGATGCAAGTCCCTAAAAGAATGGTTTGGTACTGGTGTATTCTATCCTGAGAGCAAGTCTCTTAAAGAATAGGAATGGTGGCTTCTACCATGTGTGCAATTCTATAAAAGGATGGGTCGTATGGTCGTGAGTTGGATTGAGCATGTGATTGAGCTCGGCCTAATTACCCTTGCATTGCATTGCACTTCATCCTCATTTCATAATTGCATCATACCGCTTGCATTGGATTGCACTTGTTGATCGAGGTGATTGTGGTGCGTTTCCATTTGTGACTTGTTTGTGCTTGTGATTGGGCCGTATTGGTCATAGCATGGTGGGATCATGTGGATGTTGATCGTAGCATGGTGGGACCATGCGGTTACTGGCCGTAGCATGGTGGGACCATGTAGATATTGTTTGTGAACATAGTGAGACTATGTGATTGTTATGATACTTATATGTTTGTGTTACATGGTGGGACCGTGTGTATGTTTGTTGTAGAACATAGTGGGACTATGTAGACTTTGTGTAGAACATGATGGGATAATGTGGGTCATATTTGACATAGTGGGACTATGAGGTTTGGGCTGTAATACATGATGGGATCATAAGTGTCCTATGGTTTATCATGGTGGGACCATGTGAACAGTTAACTTGATATGATATTGATTGTTGGTGTGGTTTTCAATGTGAAAAGAGAATGTTATGATGAATGTGATATTCGTACTTATTATGTGAGTTTTAGTATGATGATAAGTATGCTATACATATGATTGTGATACTATGTGGTGATTGAAATGCATGAATGAACTGTATTGTTATGTATGCATGAAAGTAGTTACGGTAATTTTGTTGGTTTCTCTACGAGGCTTCAGCTGACCCTTAACTCTACAAGTAATCAGTTCGTCTGACCTGGCTGGTTAGAGAGGAGATTCTCGTGTTTGAGATAATATGATACTTTATTTCAATTTTTATTTATTTGGTTTGACCCCGAGTGGGCAGAACATGTAACAGATGTTATTTTATTTTACTTTTGTGGGTTTATAGTTTGACACACTTGAGATGAGCTATGGTTTAGTTTTTATATGTGAGACTTCCGCTGTTTATTATTTTTGAGACTCTAATTAACCAAGATGTGGTTAAGTATGTGGCTGGATATCCGTTTCCACGCGGTGGATCCGAAGGTTATTCCCTTGGAATCCTCGAGATCCTATATCTCGGATTTAGGGCGTGACATCGGTGGCGTGGTCGGCGTAACGACGCCTGCCGAGCTCCCATTTCAAACTAAAATATGCTCACTGTCTGTAGAGTGGTCAGTGGACCGACGTCTGCCGAATTGAGTGAATCTAGGTAAATTATGGGTTTTCTCTAGGTTTCAAAATCCAACTATAGGTTATTAAATCAAGTCCAAACATCATATATTTACATCCACAACACCGAAAACATCTACAAGCATTGATCACATCATTCAAAACTATTATTATGAGAATCCAAGCATATATAGCGTTGAAAGACACAAGCATCACGCAAATCAGAAAACTTAAGATGTAGATTTCGATAACAGTACTATACGTATTCTAGCAACTCACTTGATTCTTCTAAGGTCTGGAAAAACCTCCTTTGATGATCTTCTCTGTAAATCACGGCTGCAAATTATCATGATCTTCACGGAGCTTTGATTTCAAACAATTCCTTCACTTGTTCTCTCTCTCTCTTTCTCTCTTTTGCAACTCTCTCTGATTTCAGATCTAGATTCAAAGAAAGAATGTGTTGAGATTGGAAATCCTTTCTCTTATACCTCAACCTTACCAAAACCAATTCCACAACCCTTCCATAACCGTTCGCACGATCAGCTGATCGCGAGCCCAGTATCTCAACCGATTGAATTTTATTTCAATCAGCCCCCCAATTTATTAAATTAATAAAGTAACCCCTGCTATATAATTTATATTACACAAAAAATCAAAATGCATATAAATCTTATTTATGTACCAAATAAATTCAGAAAAATACCATTAAACCTCGTAAATTCAAATCACTAAATGTGAGCAATCTCTTAGTGGATTTAGGTCCTTACAACCTACCTCCCTTAAATAATTTCGACCCCAAAATTTGCGTACCTTAATCCGTGAACAAATGTGGGTAACGCTCCCGAATCTCCGACTCTCGCTTCCAAAAGGCTTTTTTCTCATCATGATGTCCCCATTGAATCTTCACCTACGATATAGTCTTCATCCGTAATACTTTCCCCATCCGGCCTAGGATCCACTCGGCTTCTCAACATAGGTCACGTCTTCTTGAAGTCGCAATTGCGTCCAATCCAGCACATGAGAAGGGTCTGGCCCGTATTTCCGTAGAAGTGATACGTGAAATACATCGTGAATAGCTGACAACTGCGGCGGTAAGGCTATCAAGTAAGCAACACGTCTGATCCGTTCGAGTATCTCAAAAGGTCCAACGAAATGAGGAGCTAGGTTTCCTTTCTTGCCGAATCGCATCACACCTCTCAACAATGAAACCTTGAGGAACACTCGATTTCCAACAGAAAACTCTAACTCTCGTCTTCTCTTGTCTGCATAGCTCTTCTGTCTACACTGCGCTGTCTTCAATTTTTTCTGAATGAGCTTCACTGTCTCTATACTCTGCTACACTAGCTCAGGTCCAAGAATGCTACCTTCTCCCACTTCAGCCCAACACACTGGTGAATGACATGGGCCGTCGTACAAAGCTTCAAAAGGTGCATGCCTATACTCGCACGAAAGCTGTTGTTGTAGGAAAACTCCAGTAATGGTAGATGCTCTCCCCAACTTCCTCCGAAATCCATCACGCAAGCTTGCAACATGTCCTCCAGAACTTGGTTGACTCTCTCGGTCTGACCATCCATCTACGGGTGATAAGCGTTGTTGATATCATGTCTCGTACCCATGGCCTTCTGCAAAGCTTCCGAAAATCTGGACGTGAACAACGATCCACGATCTGAGACAATGCTGACTGGAACTCCATGTTGTCGTACAATCTCATGCACATACAATCTCGCAATCTCCCCAGCCGTAGCTGTGATTCGAACCGGTAGAAAATGAGAAGACTTGGTCAATCGATCGACAATCACCGAAATCAAATCCAAGCTCCCTCGAGTCTTCGGTAGTCCGACTACGAAGTCCATGGTGACATGCTCTCACTTCCATTCTGCAATCGGCAATGGCAATAGAAGTCCTGCTGATCTCAAATCAATCTTTGAAAAGTACTGAGCTCTTCTCAATTAGTCGAACAAATCATAAATCCTCAGCAACGGATACTCATTCTTCGCGGTGACCCGGTTCAGCTACCTGTAGTCAATGCAAAACCGTAGAGTGCCGTCCTTCTTCTTCACAAGCAACACTGGAGCTCCCCAAGGCAATATACTAGGTCGGATAAACCCAAGATCACTCAACTCATCCAACTAAACCATCAACTCTTGCAACTCGATCGGGGTTATTCTATAAGTCGCGAGCGAGATTGGACTAGTACCAAGGATGAGTTTGATGCAGAAGATTACCTCCCTTTTAGGCGATAAACCCGGAATCTCTTGAAATACATGACCAAAGTCTCTCACAAACAGGAATCTCCTCCAAGGATAGCTTCTGTACACCTTCTGTAGCAAACAGAAAGTCAGACTGATAACGGTCCTTCTCTAAACGACAGAAAGTCAGAAAACGACCTCTAGGAAGACGAAACCAAACTAATTTCTCAAAACAATTAACTCTGGCATGATAGGCTAAAAGTCAATCCATACCAAGGATCACCTCAAACTTAGGCATATCTAACACGACTAGATCTGCCTCCAGGTTAGGGTCGCCTACCATCACCACACAAGCTCAACAAACTCGCTGAAGAGTCGCAATTCCCCCAACTGGGTTAGCAATACTCAATGGATACTCTAACACACTAGGGTGTAAACCCAGAAAATTCATGCAACTACTAGAAATGAATGAATGGGATGCACCAGAATCACATAATACGTGAATTGGAGTATGAAACATGTGAATGGTACCTTCCACCACAGCATTCGTAGTGCGGTCATCTCGAGGAACATTAGTGTCGGTCAAGGCATGAACTCTACCTTGTTGTATAGGTCGAGGTTGTGCAGACTGACCATCTCTCCGCGATGCTCTGCAAAATCGCTAGAGGTGTCCTTCCTTGCCGCAGTTGTGGCAAGTCCTCATCTCTTTCCTCAGTAACATTTGTTCCTGAGGTGGTAGGGGCTGACGAGGCGTATCTCGTGCTGGAGCTATGGGAGCCGCTACATCTCTGGGAGGTGTCCTCTCTCGCTGATAGTCTGACCTCTGCCATCTGTTTTGGCCTGATCTCGAGTGATAGGGCTGGTATCTCCCACCGCCATTGTTGCTACTCTTATCTAACTTGCGCTGGTCCCTGGACGCTGCTGCTCTATCAATGTCTCCCTCAACATGTCTGGCACACTTCAGAACTTTAGCATAGGTCTTCAGACACTGTGGGACGTCTCTGGATTGGAGAGTTGGATGTAGACGTTCTTCGAACTTGGCTGCCTTTTCTACCTCATTAGCAACCATGTGTGGTGTGTATCTGGATTGCATTGCAAACCGGTCCATGTACTGGGCCACTGAGAGAATGCCCTGCTCAAGTCGCATAAATTCGGAAGCCATCGGCCTCCTGTAGCTACTCGACAAGTAGTTCTCTAGAACTGTAAGCGGAACTCCTCCCACGCCATCTCGGCGGTCAAGTTCCTCTCGATTATCTCCCACCAACAGAGGGCTTCACCTTTCAATAAGAAGGTGGCATGGGACACAAGCTGCTGCTCAGAACACTCCATCATCTTGAAGATCCACTCAATGTCAAGGAGCCAGTCCTCGGCAAAGTGAGACTCTCCCGGTCCCGCATAGGACAGTGGGGTCAACTTCTTAAACTTTTCCAGCCTACCCACTACTGAACTTTGTGCTCTCCTCTCATTTATAATAGCTAGATCACCAAGGATCTGAAAAACACTCGCCAATTGTGGGTCCGTATTAGCCCCTTTCTAGTGGCTGAACTCTCCCCCACGCAAGAGTTCCTTCTCCTTCTTGCCATCTACACATCCGAACGACCATTTAGGTCTCAACAAGTTATACCTCATAGTTATCACAAAACACTCACGTAATCACAGCAGCAAACAAAATCAAATAGCACACAATCCTATAGTCCTTCCATGTTTCTCCAGTTTCTATGTGATACCTAATGTCACTAGTCTCTATCAACCATACTCTAAGCAAACCATATGCTCTGATACCAATCTGTCACGCCCCAGACCCCGTGACACGATTCCCTATGAGGGATTGCACGGATCTCGAGGTGAGACCTTCGGGATCCACATCTCGACTGAGGATTGCTACCACAACAATATGTAAATAAAAGGAATAGATACTTTCATTTAACAATTGAATCAGAGTGCGGAAGTACTACAACCATAAATTAAGAATCAAAAACATTATAAATCCCAAATATAATCCTTGGCATCAGCTGGACCAGGATCCCAACAAGTCTAAACAACATAAACTGAACCAGGTTCAACAACTATTAGTTATTACATCAAATAATCAAAGTCAACTCCATCGGGAGTACTAGCTAACAATCAAGAGAAGAAAAACAACTAAGTCCACAAGCAGCAACGATCCAACTAATGCGGTCACTCATCCTCCCATCCTACAACATAAAAGGTTGCGTAAGCCTATGATGCCCAATAAGAAACTCGAAATAGTCTCCCGTCCTCTTATGGAGATCCAATCACAAGGTTAATACCACAATAATCCAAAAACAATAATGAACATTTTAATATGAGATGAGGTGAAATCAGTCACATGTCTTAAGATGGATGCAATGAGAATTAACACACAAATAATGATATGAATGCACAATGCATGTACTAAGATTAACATCTCCTGATAAGTGGACCTCACGTGAAGCTTCTCAACAACAATAATCGATTTAGGACATGGTTCAAGGAACTGTCGAAAGTCCCCTCTCTGTTCCGGGCGCTAACCCATGGCACAAGGCTAGCTAATTTACAAGTGTACGATACTCGAGGACTAGTCAACATATATAGGATGAACTCTGGCATCCGACCTTAGTTTAAGTGGGGCCATTTCATCCCATGGGTGTATAGTCAACCCAACCGGAGGCGTCGCAATAGTTTCTCTATAGATTTCCACCTCCCGGTTCACTTATCCCGTGATATCAACCTACTATGCAATGCATTAAACTAGTATATCAAATGAAGGTCAACAACAGAAACTATCCGCGCGTCCATACACGCAGATAATCTAATTGTACACATCATAAGCTTCCAATTCACTATCATAACAAGAACAAACAATCATAATAGATTAGCCAATTCTTTCACAACCAATCCGAATCAAACCTAAGGTGGGAATGATCGTCACAATAACCTCGGAACACCAAGATTGACTCCCCAAAGGCGTGCTAGGTGCCTTCGGGTCACATCTTGCTTCCAGAATCAACAACAATCAATGGACGAAGCCCCACATCATCCTCTTAGGTCATCCTAAAAAATTCCAAACTATTGTGCAACATACAAGGTCTTCGGCAGCCTGGTCGGTAGGGTCATTGGTGGACCGAAGCCTGCCGAATAGCTAAAATGAACTAGAAACGGGTCTTTATCGGTGGGGTGGTCAGTGGTGTGGTTGATGTACCGACGCCTACTGAACTCCCATTTTGAACTAAAATATGCTCTCTGTCGGCAGAGTGGTCGGTCGACCGACGTCTGCCGAACTGCACGAATCTAGGTAATTTCTGGGTTTTCTCTAAGTTTCTAAATCCAACTCTAGGTTATCAAATCAATTCCAAATATCATATATTCACATCCACAACACTAAAAACATGTGCTAGCATTAAACACATCATTCAAAACTATTATTATGAGAATCCAAGCACATATATCATTGATAAATGAAAGCATCACGCAAATCTGAAAACTTAAGATGTAGATTTCGATAAAAGTACTATATGTATTACAGCAACTTACTTGAATCTTCTAAGGTCTAGAAAAACCTCCTTTGATGATCTTCTTTGTAAATCACGGATGCAAACGATCACGATCTTCACGGAGCTTCGATTTCAACGAGTCCTTCTCTTCTCTCTTCTGCAACTCTCTAATTTCAGATTTAGATTCAAAGAAAGAATAAGGTGAGATTGGAAACCCTTTCTCTTAAACCTTAACCTTACCAAAATGAATTCCGTCGCGTGCCCAGTATCTCACCCGATTGAATTTTATTTCAATCAGCCCCCAACTTATTAAATTAACAAAGTAAACCCATTTATATAATTTATATTACATAGAAAATCAAAATGCATATAAATCTTATTTATATACCAAATAAATTTAGAAAAATACCATTAAATCATGTAAATTCAAATCCTTAAATGTGGGTGATCTCTTAGTGGATTTAAGGCCTTACAGGGCGTGCTTCCAAAAAGGAGCTCATCCTTGTGAAGTGGGACTTCCCTAGATGCCCCTTCCATAAGCTCAATTTCGATGGTGCGGCTGTAAGGACCAAAATCCACTAAGAGATCGCCCATATTTAATGAATTGAATATATGAGAGTTAATGCTATTTTTTGATTTATTTAATATATATAAATAAGATTTATATACATTATGATTGTCTATGTAATATAAAATACAAACCTGGGTTACTTTGATAATTTAATGAATTTGGGGGGGGTGATTGAAATAAAATTCAATCAGTTGAGATTCTGGGCGCGTGATCAATTGATCGTGTGAGCCGTTATGGAAGGGTTGTGGAGTTTGTTTTGGTAAGGAGGAGGATTAAAAGAGAAGATTTCCATTCTCACCTCATCCTTGTTTGAATCTAGATCTGAGATTAGAGAAAGTTGTAGAGGAGAGAAGAGAAGAAAAGAGAAGGGTCGTTTGAATCCGAAGCTCTGTGAAGATCGTGTTCGTTTGCAGTCGCGATTTATAGAGAAGATCATCAAAGGAGGTTTTTCCACACCTTAGAAGATTCAGGTAAGTTGCTAGAATACGTATAGTACTCTTATCGTGATCTATATCTCAAGTTTTTCTGTTTTGGGTGATTGTTGAGTTTATCAATGATATATGCTTGAATCCTCATAAATAAATAAAAAAATAGGTTTGAATGATGTTTATGACGTTTGTATATGATTTAGGTGTTGTGGATGTGAATATATAATGTTTGGACTTGATTTAGTACCCTGGAGATTGGATTTCGAAACCCAGAGAAAACCTAGAAATAGCCAGAATTCGCACAGTTCGGCAAACGTCGGTCCACCAACCACTCTGCCGATAGAGAGCTTTTTCTAGTTTAACTTAGGGGTTTGGCAGACATCGTAACACCAACTACTCTACCGATGATCCCACTGAACACCTGTAGTTTCTCAGTGACCCTTCGGTCCCCCGATTACTCTACCGACAGAGAGTTGTTTTCAGTGTATTTTGAGGGTTCGGTAAGCTTGGGGTCCATCGATGACCCTACCGACCAGTCTACCGAAGACCCTGTATTTTGTACTGTAGTTTGGGAATTTTGAGGATGACCTAGGAGGATGATGTGGGGCTTCATCTATTCGATTGTTGTTGATTCCAGACACAAGATTTAACCTGAAGGCACCTAGCCTACCTGCGGGGAGTCAATCTTGGTGTTTCAAGGTTATTATGACCATCATCCCACCTTAGGTTTGTCCAAATTTGTTATGGAAGATTGATTAATTAGTTTAAATTGTTTGTTCTTGTCGTGATAATGGATAGAAAGCGTATGAATGTGTGCAAACTGATTATCCCCGTGTATGGGCGCGTGGATTGTTTCTATTATGGATCTTCATTTGATATCCTAGTTTAATGCATTAAATACTAGGCTGATATCTAGTGATAAGTGAACCTAGAGGTGAAAATCTATAGAGAAACTACTGCGACACCTCCGGTTGGGTTGACTATACACCCGTGGATGAAATGGCCACTTAAACTAGGGTAGGATGCCAGAGTTCATCCTATACAGGTTCTCTAGTCCTCGAGTATGGTACACTCTTAAATTAGCTATATGGTAGCCTTCGTGCCATGGGTTAGCACCCAGAACGGAGAGGGGGCTTCTGGCAGTTCCTAGGACCCTGTCCTAAATCGGTTATTGTCGTTAAAAAGCTTCACATGAGGTCCACTTATTAGGAAATGTTAGTCTTAGTACATTCACTGTGCATACATATCACTGTTTTGTGTGTAAATGGGAGGAGTGATCGTATTAGCTAGATCATTGTTGCTTATGGGCTTACTTACTTTCTTCCCTTGTTGTTGGCTTGTACCCCGATAGAGTTAGACTTATGATTTTGATGTAATCATGTTGGTTGTTGAACTAAATGGAATGTTGTTTAAACTTGTTGGATTTTTTGTTTAGACTTGCTGGGATCTTGGCCCAGCTGAGGCCAAAGATCTTGATTTAAACTCATTCTGTTCTTGGTTCTTAATTTATTGTTGAAGTACTTCTGCACTCTGATTCAAATGTTTTAATGAAAGTGTCTATTACTTTTATTTTCTTATGGTTGTGGTAGCAATCCGCGGTCCAGTTGTGGATCCCAAAGGTCTCATTTCAAGATCCGTACAATCCCTCATTGGGAATCGTGTCACAGGATATGGGGCATGAAAGATTGGTATCAGAGCATATGGTTTGCTCAGACTATGGTTGTTAGAGGCTAGTGACATTAGGTATCACGTAAAAACCGGAGTTGGGTGGAGAAACACAGAAGGACTATAGGACTTGTGTGCTGATTGATTCCTGTTTCTTGCTATGATTATGTGAGTGTTGTGTGCTAACTAGGAGATATAACTTGTTGAGACCTAAGTGGTTGTTTGGGTGTGTAGATGGCAGGAAGGAGAAGGAATGCTAGCGTGGGATAGAGTACAGCCACTAGAACTGGGACTGATACAGACCCACAGTTGGCGAGTGTCTTTCAGATTCTTGGGGATCTGGCTGCCTTCCAGTGCGATTAGATGCAACGCCAGGCAGTTATAGATGAGAGGAGAGCCATAGGTCAGCAGTGGGTTAGCTGGAAAAGTTTAAGAAGCTGACCCCATCGACTTATGTGGGTCGAGGAGAGCCGCACTTGGTAGAGGATTGGCTCCTTGACATTGAGCGGATCTTTAAGACGATGGAGTGTCCTGATCAGCAGCATGTATACCTTGCCACCTTCTTACTGAAAGGTGAAGCCCTCCATTGGTGGGACATGACTGAGATGACGTGGGAGCAGTTTCGTGTGCAGTTTTTGGAGAACTAATTGTCGAGCAGCTATAGGAGGTAAATGGCTTCCGAGTTTATACGACTTGAGCAGGGCACTCTCTCAGTGGCCCAATACTAGGATCGATTCGCGATGCAGTCCAGGTACGCGCCGCACGTGGTTGCAAATAGACAAGACAGCTAAGTTTGAAGAAGGTCAACGTCTGGCCATCCGATCCAGAGTCGTCCCTTATCATGTGAAGACCTATGCAGAAGTTATGGAGTGTTCCAGACATGTAGAGTGAGATATGGACAGAGCAGCAGCACCCAAGGACCAGCCCAAGTCAAACAAGAGCAGCCATAGTGGCGGTGGGAGATACCATCCCTATCACTCCAGATCATGATGGGACAGGCGACGAAGGTCAGACTATCAGCGAGAGAGGACTCCTCCTAGAGATTCAATGGCTTCTATAGCACCAGCACGAGATGCGCCACCCCAGCCCCTACCACCTTAGGATCAGATGTTTTCGAGGAGAGAGATAAAGACTTACCACAACTGCGGCAAGGAAGGACATCTCCAGCGACAGTGTAGAGCACCACAGAGAGATGATCAGCCTGCACAGCCTCGATCTGCGCTGCAAGGCAGAGTCCATGCCCTGACCGACACCGCTGTTCCTCACGACTACCGTGCTACAAATGCTATGGTGGAAGGTACCATGCACTTGTTTCATACTTCAGTTCGCGTATTATTTGATTCTGGTGCTTCCCATTCATTCATTTCTAGTAGTTGCATGGCTTTTTTTGGGTTTACACCCTAGTTTGTTGGAGCATCCGTTGAGTATTGCTAACCCAGTTTGGGGAATCACGACTCTTCACCGAGTTTGTAGAGCTTGTGTGGTGAGGGTAGGTGACCTTAACCTAGAGGCAGATCTTGTCGTGCTAGACATGCCTGAGTTTGAGGTGATATTTGGTATGGATTGACCTTCAATCATGCCAGGGTAAATTGTTTCGAAGAATTTGTTTTGTTTCGTCTTCCTGGTGGTCATTGTCTGACTTTCCTCTGATCAAAGAAGGACCGTTACCAGTCTGACTTCTTCTTCGCTACGGAAGGAGTTCAGAAGTTGTCCTTAGAGGATATTCCTGTTGTAAGGGACTTTGGACATGTGTTCCAAGAGATCCCGGGTTTACCACCTAAAAAGAAGGTAGACTTCTGCATTGAACTCATCCCTAATACCAGTACTTCGCCTTAGGGAGCTCCAGTGCTGTTTGTGAAGAAGAATGATGGCTCTTTACGACTTTGCATCAACTATAGGCAGTTGAACCGAGCCACCATGAATAATAAGTATCCATTGCCGCGGATTGATGATCTGTTCGACCAGTTGAGGGGAGCACAGTACTTCTCAAAAATGGATTTGAGATTGGGGTATCATCAGATGAGGTTCCGAGACGAAGATATACAGAAGATGGCCTTTGGTACTCGATATAGGCATTATGAGTTCGTGGTCATGCCATTCGGGTTGACGAATGCGCTAGCAGCCTTTATGGACCTGATGCACGTGGTGTGTAGATCTTTCCCGGATCGCTTCGTTGTCATGTTTGTGGATGATATTCTGGTTTATTCAAGATCTGTAGAGGACCATAAGGAGCATCTATAGTCTGTTTAATCACTAGCTATATGCCAAGCTGGAGGAAGTGTGAATTCTAGAAGGACGAGGTCAAGTTTCTTGGCCAAGTAGTAACCAGGAGTAGCATCTCTGTGGATCCGACCGAAGTTGAGGCAGTTCTTGGGTGGGAGCGACCTAAGAACGCAACCGAGATCAAGAGCTTCCTAGGTCTTGCGGGGTATTATAGAAGGTTCATTGAGGGATTCTCCTCGATTGCGGCACCTTTGACTCGCTTAACTCGGAAGGAAGTTAGATTTTTCTGGGATGTGAAGTGTGAACCGCTTTCGAAGAGCTGAAGAAGAGATTGACGTCGGCACATGTTCTTGTTGTACCGGTTGCAGGACAGAAGATGGAGGTTTACACCGACGCGTCATTACAAGGTTTGGGAGCTATACTTATGTAGGGCGGTCGAGTCATAGCTTATGCATCATGGTAACTTAAGGTCCATGAGCGCAACTATCCCACACATGATTTGGAGTTATCACTGTGGTTTTTGCTTTGAAGCTTTGGATGCACTACCTTTATGGAGAGGAGTTTGAGCTGTTTCAAACCATAAGAGTCTTAAATATACTTTCACCCAGAAGGATCTTAATATGCGCCAGATGATGTGATTAGAGCTCGTGAATGATTATATCTCTACGTTTAGCTACCATCCTGGGAAGGAGCTTTGAGTCGCAGACCACGCGGTCTTCTTGCACAGTTGATGAGGCAGGAGTGGAGACTGCAGGAGGTTATCCCAGACTTGGGAGTTCAGCCTATAGGTCAGTAGCGTGGTGGTTATTTGTTCATCCTTATCGCAAAGCCATCACTAGAGCAGTGGATTGCAGAGCATCAGAAAATGACTTGGATCTATTGTCACTGTAGCGGATGATAGAAAGACAGAGTGGGTAGTACATCTAGATGGTTTGATCAGATTCCGAGGTCGACTTTGCGTACCAGATGATCAGGGCATCAAGAGGGAGATCTTGGACGAGTCACACAAGTCGCGCTATTCCATTCATCCGGGAAGCATAAAGATGTATCGAGATCTACGTCAGAATTTCTGGTGGCCAGGAATGAAGAGGGAGATTGCTCAATATGTGGCATGTTGTCACTTGTTAGCAAGTGAAAGCCGAACATATAAGATCAGCAGGACTTCTATAGCCGTTGCCGATTGCAGAGTGGAAGTGGGTGCATATCACCATGGATTTTGTGGTCGGACTACCGAAGACTCGAGGCAGCTTGGATTCGATTTGGGTGATTCTCGATCAATTGACCAAGTCTGCACACTTTCTACCAGTACGAATAGCAGCCACGGCCAAGGAGATTGCGAGACTGTATGTACGTGAGATTGTACGACTACATGAAGTTCCATTTAGCATAGTCTCAAATCGTGGAGCCTCGTTCACGTCCAGATTTTGGGAAGCTTTGCAGAAGGCTATGGGCACGAGAATAGATTTCACCACAGCTTATCACCCGCATACGGATGACCAGACAGAGAGAGTCAACCGAGTTATAGCGGACATGTTACGAACCTACATGATGGATTTTGGGGGAAGTTGGGGAGAGCATCTGCCATTAGTGGAGTTCTCGTACAACAACAGCTTTCATGCAAGTATAGGTATGGCACATTTTGAAGTTTTGTACGGTCGCTCGTGTCATTCACCTGTGTGTTGGGTCGAAGTGTGAAGACAACATTCTTGGACCTAAGTTCGTGCAGCAGAGTACAGAGAAAGTGAAGCTCATTCGAGAGAGATTGAGGGCAGCACAGAGTAGATAAAAGAGCTACGCGGACAAAAGAAGATGGGAGTTAGAGTTTGCTGTTGGAGATCGTGTGTTTCTCAAGGTCTCACCGTTGAAGAGTGTAATGCAATTCGGCAAGAAAGGAAAGCTAGCTCCTCATTTCGTCGGACCTTTTGAGATACTCAAGCGGATAGAACATATTGCATACCGGATAGCCTTGCCACCGCAGTTGTCAGCTGTTCATGATGTATTTTACGTATCAATCCTACAGAAATACAAGTTGGACCCTTTTCACGTGCAAGATTGTACGTAGTTGCAACTTCAAGAAGATGTGACCTTTGTTGAGAAGGCGATGCAGATCGTAGACTGAAAGGAACAAGTATTGCGGACGAAGACTATACCGTTGGTGAAAATCCAATGGGGGCATCATGATGAGACGGAAGCTTCTTGGGAGCGAGAGTCGGAGATTTGAGAGCACTACCCACACTTGTTCACGGATTTTCACGAACCAAACCAGAAAATCTCAATTCTGAGATTTCAAGCTTAATTCGCAACTCTCACCCCAAATAAAAAACTTGGGAGTGGAAGCAATATCTAACCAAGGTTGTAAAAACATAAAGGAATTTACACAAGATAGAATTAAGGAAAATATAGTAAACTTAGAATAATACTCATTACAACAACTTTCAAACAAAAACAACAGAAATTAACATGAGTCTAGCGTTCTCAAATCAAATCCTAATAATTATCGAAAATCAACTAAATAAACACGTAAGTTATAGTGAAGAAACCTTACTATAAGTTATAGTAAAATATCGAATAAAATCCTAGAAATGATTAATGTCTATATGAAACCCAACATCAGAATATATCAAAGTCATCTAGAAGATAATATTAATAAGTGATAGTAAGGAAAGTACAACATTCAATCCAAAGTAAAACATCGCGAAAATAATTAATAAAAACTAAGTTCTATACTTAATCAAATCCCCTATAAAACATTCTTACAACAGGTAATTCCAATAAAACAACTATTTATCTATTACAGTACAACAAACAAAATAGATATCTTCATTTTCTTCTGGGCTCCGTCTTGATCTTCATCTTCTAATTAAACTTCATCTAAAAGACCTAAAAGTGATTGCTTAAAAGCATGAGCTACACATAGCCAGTAAGAAATCGAGTTCAATATAATCTATGATTGAAAGTAGGGCCAAAGCCACTCTTCAATGATATCTAACAACAGTAAAATATGTGAATAAGATGACTTGTAACAAGGATGCTATCAAACAAGTGTATGTATGTGAACGAAGTAACATGGATTAAGGATGCATACACAACAACAGTAAATAAGTGAGTGAAATGATATGAATCTAAGATGCAATCTAACAACAGTATTTATGTAAATAAAATGATATAAATTAAGGATACATGAGGTCAAGTATTAATTAATGCATGTTGTACGCTTACCGTATAAAATCACCAATGTGATCTAAACAAATAGTCTAATATGAAATGCAGTCTGTGTGGATTCCACATAGGCCGATCCATCTTGGGTAAGATGTCATAACGGACCATCCCTCCCTATACAGGGCCATACCCAAAGATAAGATCCTTTTTGTCTAGCAATCGTTAAATGTTGGTTTCTCATATGATCTCAATCATGCTACACAAGGATGCTCACATAGAACCAACCCCCAATATATGGCAAAAAAAGCAAATTATTCTATATGCGCAGCTGTAACGACCCGATCCCTGATCCTTAACTAATTAAGATTAGTAGCCTAATTAATCCGAATAATTAAGTTAATCTCACCAATCACCAAGATCAAGGACCAACTAAACCATGACTTTAGAAACTTTAACCAATAAAGAAAATTCAATTAATATAGGTCGTCGACCCGCGCCGCAGTTGTAAATTCGGGGAGATTACAAAGGGTCTAATTGTTAACTGAGGAAATAAAAAAGGATAAAAATCCCCTAAAATCTGTCACGGGGTCGACAACAAAAGCCCTCTGACAGAGCCCTCGTAGGCATCCTGACGTAAACGTTATGGACCGAAACCCCGTTTTACCCTTCAGCGGAACCTTAGAGCTATAAATAGGACACTTAGAGAAAATTCAGCATTTTTTCTTATTTCTCTCCTTCCTTTCTTCTCTCTCTTGGAGCTGTGGAGCTCAAGGAGGAAAGCCAAGGAGCTTTTTGGTCGGCACATCGGCTCCGGCATCTACTATCACGACCCGAATCCCCAAAGTATGACACGTGTACACACAAGTGCATAGTCTGGTATTCCAAGCTGTGACTCTCACCCTCAGTCAACAATCTCATCATCATCAATATATATAATCATTATCCAAACCAAGAGGGTGGGACATCCAAAATTCACAATCAGAGCAAGATATAACATCAACTATATCAATGCAGCGGAAAATAAACCTCTGATCAAAACCTGATCATAA
>JAUPMG010286841.1:0-17874 GCA_031762675.1 Pachysandra terminalis | reverse complement strand
TACTGTACATATGACAACTTCATTGTTTCTCAGGTTAGCTGTAGAAACATGATTATAATTAATTGAAGTTTGCTGGACGTTGTTCTTTGTTTTTAACATTCTGTTTCTATTCTACCTTGTCTCTCAGAGCATAATCTTATTCTTGGATTCTCATTTAGATGTATCCTTTTTTCTCAGTTGGGCTTGCAACTATGTCGTGTTGCTCTTGGTCTTAAATACCAAAAGCACCTTTTTTTTTTTTTTTTTCTGATGGTGCAAAAGCATATTCATTTCACATAGCTATTTGATCCAATCAGTTCATTTCTGCAAGTATGAAATGAGTGTACTGCCTGTGACTATTCGTCGCTTTGCTATCTTATTGCAGCCTTGACGGATATGTATTTGTCGTTACCCTGTACAAACTGTTCAATACATGAGGGATCGCTTGTATTGTCAGCTGGGACATCGACTGAGATGTCATAGAGGGTATGTCGTAATTTTCTCTCTTTTACATTGTCTCCTGGTGACCTGAGATTTTCTGACCTCATGGTGAAATTTATTAGTCTCTTCTTCTGCTGTAAGCTAAACAATAACTGAGAATTTACTTAGAAAGAAAACCCATGATATCTCGTATTTATTCTTGTTATAAATGAATTATCGATTTCTCCCTTGAAGAAAGAATTATTTTTTTCATGAATAAGTGGTTTATTAGTCTCTTCTTCTGCTGAAAGTGTTACTGGTCACCCTGCTTTGAGAATTATGAATCCAATGTTAAACATGAAATATTTTACTGAGGCCTTCTGAGTTTATCTAAAATGAGACAAGAATCTGGGTAGATAAGTCACAGTACCTCACCCATACATCAAACTAAAGTTACCTTGGAGCACATGGGAACAGCATGGGAGAAAGGTCCAAGCAAAAGCACATTTGTGTGGGTACAGAAAAAAGAAGGGACAGAATTTCCTCCATTTCATTCATCACACAAGAAAAGGAGGGGTTGTCATGTGATGATGGTACCCTTGAAAAGTAGCTGACCCCAACCCCTACCCCAAGAAGAATGAAAGCAATGACTCAATGCTGGAAAAGCAAGGTGTTGATATGGATTCTGGCACTTTCAGTGGGATGGAGTGAAATATAACCAGTCTGGTGAGCTGTCCATCTCTTGCAGAAGAACCTTTGTGAATATTGAGTTTCAGATACTGTCCAAGAAAGTAGTGACAACTCTTTGTTGATTACTGTCAACACGAGTGAGGCAATGGGTCACGTTAAAATCGTCGAAGATTGAGAGTGTAAATTGTCATATCCCTATCTGTATTTATTCCCAGCTTCAGTCACTCTCCTCCACATTAGGGCTGTAGTCATGGGAGACTTCAAGCATATGGTGGTGGTCAAGTTCAATGAAGGGGTAGCAGTTGATGAAATTCTGAAAGGATTGGAAAAGCTGGTCTCAGAGATCGACACTGTCAAGTCCTTCGAGTGGTAATTCTTCCTTATCATGTCTAGTATGATGTTTAGTTCTCATTAGCCTTCAGAGTTTTGGTTACATCTCTATTTTGAAGATAAAGATCTTAGCTAGAACATTCAAGATAAGCATCATCTTCTTATATCTGGTTTTAAAATCATGTATCTGAATCACTGAATGTTATATTGGTCTCCCTCCTGAATTCCCAAAGGTGAACCTGTTCCTGATTACACACACACACACACACACACACACATGTCTCTGCATAATCGCGGGTGATGATGCATTTCATGTTTTATTGACAGGCGATTTTCCATGTAAAGAGTTTCTTTCTATTTGGTTGTTAACAGGGGCCAGGACACAGTTAGCCAGGAGATGCTTAGACAGGGATTCACCCATGTCTTCTTGATGACATTCCGCAGTTCAGAAGACTTCACTGTGTTTCTCAACCATCCCAGTCATGTTGAATTCTCTGGTATATTCTCGGCCGCAATCGAGAAGATATTGTTGCTTGATTTCCCAGCTGTTCTTGTCAAAGCCTCGGCATGATTAAGAAGATGATCTTAAAACAAGGAACTACTACTCAAGATATAGTATTTCGTGTGTTTGTGCTTTTATGTGTTTCTTTTCATAGAAGCATCTATGTATAAATGTGTTTGCTTGCATGCATGGTCAATGGCTGGTTCTTATGATCTTGTTATGGAAGTAGTTTGATAAACTTCCATGAAAAATTGTACTATATTTAAGCTTGATATTTGCATCATTTTCCTTAGAATTTTTGGACTTCTGATCATGGATTCTTGCATGACTTGTCTGCCAACTTGGTTCTCTTCTTCAATCAGAGCAATAATGCAAGACAACATGTTTGAAAGCTACCCCAAAGATCACAGAATGACCTATTATGAATTTGCTTGACATCTGAGCCATGTTCACAAGGGCAAAAGATGTGGTTTAGCCCTAGTATAATGGTGTAGACACCTAAAATTTAAATGGATTGGTTGGTTAGTTGCTGTAGTTACTGAGTTGGAGCCTCTGCAGTAAATTAAGCAGCCTAAAAGGAGAGCTGGAGACCCTCTCCTGCAGCAAATTACATTCATTTATTTTCTTTTGTTTTTTCTCTGCTTTCAGTCTCTCAAGTCGTGTACAGACAAGAACTGAAAAGTATATACAGGAAAAAATGGAGAGAAAAGTGATAGTTCCTCACTTGGGACCCACCCCAAGATACTACCAACATGAAAGAGAATGGGGAAAGCAGAACTTCTTTGTTTGGGTCTAAAATTCAACAAGAGATAAAGTAATATCCATTATTCGAAATAGATTAAAAAGTAGATTCTCTTTGATTCTTAATTTTTCCCCTTTTAACTTTGTCTGATCATCAAATACATCACCCATCCAAAATTTTCATCATTCAAAGATCAAACTAAGAGAAGAAAAAAAATCAAGATGCAGTTCTTCAAAGAAATCAATCTTCTTCATCTTCTCCTTATTCTCTCTCTCTTCTCTCCATCTATAGCCCAACCTAGTCCCATAAGCTATTGTGGAAAAATCAGAATTCAATCACCATTCTCTCTGCAGAACTCTAACTCAATCTTTTCCTTTAAACCAAATGATTCTATGTAAATCACAGAAGCTCTATTTTAGAACCTCTGTCGGTCAGTTTCCAATCTCCTCCATTGAATACAGAGCTAAAACACTCACCATCTCTCATCCTTCTTGTTTTCCTTCTCCTCCACGACCCAACTAGCTCCTTCTCTTCAACTGCTTAAATCAGAGAGAACAAATGTCTCCATTTTTCCACAACTGCACCTATTTATATGGTTGCCAAAATTTGGCTAAAGCTCAAGAGCAAGAACTAGGACTCTCCTACTGTTTACTTGTTGATAATTCAGGGAACCTGGACTTTAGTTTTGATCCAAAGGATCTGACAGAGAGAACAAATGTCTCTATTTTTCCACAACTGCACCTATTTATATGGTTGCCAAAATTTGGCTAAAGCTCAAGAGCAAAAACTAGGACTCTCCTGTTTACTTGTTGATAATTCAGGGAACCTGGACTTTAGTTTTGATCCAAAGGATCTGAATTGCTCACACTACAACAGTCTTTAAAAATTCTTCTTCCCCTGATGAAGGATTTGAGTTGGGGACAAGGATTTCTTTTGAGATTCCTGACCATCTACCAAATATCTGTAAAGAGTGTTACAAGCCACAAGGCTAATGTGGGGTTGGGTTGGGGTGCATTTGCCACCCAAAGGAATTTAGTAAGTGCTTTTGACTCTTAACAAATTTGAAATTTTTCTTTTTAAATTTTTAACATTCAAATTTACTGGTATTCTTGCAGAAGATAAAGGTCTTTTCTGCTGGTGTATCAGTGGATCCTTTAGGTAATATCCTCTTTTCCTTGCTTTCCTTCACAGTAATGATGGTTCCTTCATGGGTTGTTGAAGGAGATTTGAATTTTGAACCCTTAGTTACAAGTCAACTTACCTTTTTTCATTGTCGGCTTCACTTTCTCCAAGTGCTGAAGCACAATTTCAAGAAGACTTTTCAGGTGGGTTTCTTCTCGCAAAGAACTAGAAAACAAATAAACAAAAGCACAACTATTGGATTTATGTGATGAGTCGACTGTTGGTCCGGTCCGTTTGGATCGATTTGGGTCCTCCATTTAAAGTATAGAACGTTTATGTTTGGTGTGAGGCAAGTGTAACTTGGACTCCATCTCCTAATGAGATTATGAGCGAGTCCACAATAGAGTTGCATTGAGTAGAAGTCTTCTCCTCACTTAGGTACATTTGGGTGAATTCCAACCTATGGAATCTCTCTTCTCTCTTCAGCTTTTCTTCCTCTTTGAGATCTGGTTTGGTTACTTAGATTCCTATAAAAGATCTAGCCGTTTGAGTGTGGGAACATTATATGTGGTTCTAGTAATTGTATATTTCGACGTGAGACATTTTCCAATTTGATAGAGATCTTCTGCTGCATATCCGAGTTCGTGTGCATCGAGGTACGTGATCCGGTTCATCTACATCCTTCATTGGTATCAGAGCCGTTGTGATTCATCTTCGTTGGATTAAGGTATGTCAAGAAACCTCATCTAAGAAGCAACCTAATTGTTGTTTTGTAGAAAACATGTATAATGCATTATTGCATCAACGATCAAGAGAGGATCATTTGTCCAACCATATGTCGAGATCATCATTGTTTTGGAGTGTTTGTTATGAGTTTATAACACTTAAACAATGATGGGTTAGAGAGATTAGAGTAAGTTTTTAATTGAATTAATTATCTGTTTTAAAAATCTAGATTTGCCTTCTCAATTGACCGAAGAGACTGTGTGGTTGACCCAACATAACCTTCTCGGTCGATCGAACGAACACCCCGGTCGACTGAGCAACGACAGATAGCAGCATACAGAGATGCTGTATTTTGCAACCGAACCCTCTTCGGTCGACTAAACAAGAAATTTCGGTCGACCCAGAAAATTTAGAATTAATTTGAATAAATTATTTTCAATTCTGATTAAATTTGTACCCTTTTATATGATATGTTAGAGTACTGAGGTATGGTTTAATTAAGTTTATTTGTATAATAAATATGAGATTTATATGTGAATAAAATCCTAGTTGAAATTGTTTACTTTCCTAGATGGGTTTTGCATATTAGGGATTACAAGTAGTATTAAAATTACATTGTATTGGTGATGATTATGCATTATGAACTATGTCTAGTGTGTTTTTGATCTGATAAATAAAAGATTAATATTATTGTTTAGTCCCAGATAACGATGCAAAATCAATAATGTGTGTATATATGAGATGCTAATTAAATGAGTAACTTTAATTGTAGTGATACGGCCACTAAGAATACAGTAACTGACCTGAACAAGGGTGAGAAATTGGATGGTAAGAACTATAGATGACATTTGGCATAGAAAGATCCAATATCTCATTGATGAGTCTGAGGCCCTAGAAACTATATCACATAGCCTAGTTTATCCTGAGGGGACTACTGCACAGCATCGTAGAGACATGGAAGCCTATCAGGCTTGGGCCAAGAAGGATCGTTATGCAGGATTTACTATGTTAAGAAGCATGCACAATGATCTTATTGACGAATGCGAGGCCTATAAGACTGCATTTGAGATGTGAAGTGCACTAAAACGCGCGTTCGCTGATACCTCGGCTACCAGATTACGTGCACTAACGATGAAATTTGAGACCTACAAGATGACTTCCAGTGTTAGTATGGTTGAACATCTTAGAAAAATGTCGTCTATGATATAAGATCTGAATGCCGTTCGGAACAACATGATAGATGAGCAACATATTCTCGTTGTTCTGAGGTCCCTACCTGACTCGTGGAAGCACATGAAGCTTACATGATGCAAAACGAGAACATTAAAACGTTTAACGACTTGACACGTCATCTTGAGCTCGAGGCAAAGCGTCAGGCCGCAAGGTATAGCAGCACTTCGCTCTTAGACGAACCGGGGAAGCATAAGACATCTAGGTCTAGGCGCAAATGCAAGGGTAAGGCGCCCAACAGGGGGAAACAACTGAAAAAGCGCCTAAAACAGACAACGGTACCAAGCACCCTAGAGGGGAAGTGAGGTGGAAAGAAAGACATGTCCAAGGTGATTTGCTATAACTGTGATATGTTTGGACAGTTCGCTAGTGATTGCACTGAGAAGAAGCAGGTATGAATTGATCCAACCTCTAGCTATTGTTGCATGATTTGTACCGATGTCTTGTTTGCTCATTTTAGTCCTGATTGGATTGTAGATTACAGAGTAAGAAGACACATAGCTATAGAGCGATATTGGCTCATGGATTACAGATGGATACCAATAGGGAGTCAGAAAGTATATATGTAGAACAGTACAAGTGTGAATGTGCTTGGAGTTGGCGCGTACCTACTGAAAATGCGAGAGAGCCGTGCACTGATGCTTCATGACATACTCTATGCACCTGCGATTCGTCGTAGTCTCGTCTCAATAGTTGAGTTATTTAGACTAGGTTTTTCTGTCATTTTCAATAGAGATTGTGTCTCCATTTCTTTAGAGTCGGTTTTATATGGCAGAGAGTTTATTTCTGATGGGTTGTTTAAACTTGATATTGATAATTAAAGTGATGCAAATTTGGTTTCTAATTTGATTTCTTATTATGATGATGATGTTATTATTTCTGATTCATTGATATGACATTCTAGACTAGGCCACATAGGGTCAGAGAGGATGAATCATTTGGCTAAAGCAGGTCTACTAGGATCGCTTGCCAAGGTTCAGTTACCTGTTTGTGAGCATTGTTTGGTTGGTAAGTTATGTAGAAAACCATTTGGTAAGGTAGTGAGAGAAAATGTTCCTTTAGAGTTAGTCTATTTTGAAATATATGCACCAATCAATGCTAGGACCCACCACGGAGAGTCCTATTTCATCATATTCATTGATGATTACATGCGATACAGTTATGTGTACTTGATTTTCCACAAGTTGGAAGCCTTAGATTGCTTTAGACGCTTTGTGGTTGAAGTCGAGAACCAGTTAGATTAACACATGAAGTATCTTCATACCGATAGAGGGCGCGAGTACTTATCTTATATGTTTTTAGAGTTATGTGAAGAAAAGGGAATTCGTAGGCAATTGACGATCCTAGGCACGCCTTAGCAGAATGGTCTCGTAGAGAGAAGAAACTGTACTTTGTTAGACATGGTGAGGTCGATGATGACGCATGCGTCCTTACCAATTAGTTTTTGGGGAGACGTGCTAATGATTGCGGCCTACGTATTAACCGTGACCTTACGAAGTTAGGTCCTAACACACCATACCAGTTATGAACAGGCAGAGTGCCTGACCTAACTCACATGAGACCGTGCAGGTCGACGAGTTATATTCATGTGCCTTCCCACTACAGAAGGAAGCTAGACAAGAGAACCGTTAAGTGCATCTTTGTGAGATACTCAGAGCACTCTAAAGGTTATGTCATTGTCCATGAGCAGACCGATGGAGTTCTAACAAAGATTGAGTCACGTGATGTGGATTTCGTTGAGAATGATTTCCCAAGCAGGAAAAGATCATAGATGAATCTGTAGCTCTTCGAGATGAATGAGCCAGAGTTGGGATCAACAGAGATCACCTCATATCCAAACACTAATGAGAACATTGGTTCTCAAAAGGATCCTATGGATTCTACGGATATTATGGACAGTGGGAGTGGATTACCACCCACTGGGAGTATTCCAGAGGATACAAATTCCAGTAATCCCATGTGTAGAAGTAGTCATGGATAGATTTCTCATCGTCGTTTTGCGATTGAGGGTGAGTCGTTCATGACTGCCACACTTGATGATGATGATCATGGTTCATACCAGTAGGCGTTATCATCATCTGCTTCGTAAAAGTGGGTGATTGCAATGCAAGATGAAATGACTTTCACGGAGAAGAACCAAGTCTAGGAACTTGTTGATTTTCCCCCTACACACAAGAGCATTAAAAACAAGTGGGTTCTAAAGGTCAAGCGCAAAGCAGGTGGAAGTGTAGAGAGATACAAGGCCCGTCTCGTGGTGAAAGGCTATACCTAGAGAGATGACATAAACTACAAGGAGACATTCTCACCAATAGTGAGATTTGCCTCCATTCGCCTCGTTCTAGCTATTGTCACACACATAGATTTGGAACTTTACCAGATAGATGTCAAAACTACATTTCTCCATAGAGAACTGGATGAGATCTATATGGATAAAAGCTTGAGGGTTTTGTGGCCGAGGGGTAAGAGCACAGAGTATGCAGACTCAAATGCTCATTACACGACCTGAAACAGTCATCCAGGCAGTGGTATCTTCGATTCCATCAAGCCATTATAGAGTTTTCTTCACGATAATCGAGGAAGACCACTGTGTATATGTTAGACACCATGAAAGGAGCTTTCTTATTTTGTTGTTGAACGTTGACGATATTTTGGTAGCAGGGAATGATAGAGAGATGATCGTCGCAATTAAAGAGTGGTTTTCCTTCAGTTTTGAGATGAAGGATATGGGTGAGGTAGATTACGTCGAGAAGGGTGCTTCACTGCATCTTGGCCTTTGTCTAGAGACAGAGGAAGAGAAGGAATAGATGACTCGAGTTCCCTATGCTAGTGCCATAGGTAGCCTGATGTACGCTATGATGTGTACTCGACTTGATATTAGTTTCGCGGTTGGCTTAGTCAGTCGTTACCAAAGTAACCCAAGACAGACTCATTGGAAGGTAGTGAAACATATTCTTAGATACCCATGTGGGACAACATATTATATGCTTTGCTTCCAAGGAACATATTTGCAGCTATGAGGCTACTGCGATGCGGATTGGATAAGTGATCACGACGGTCAAGAGTCGATGTCAGGATACACATTCTTGTTGGGTGACGGGACCATCTCTTCGAGTAGAAAGTAGCAAGTTTGCGTCACGTTGTCTACTATGGAGTTAGAGTACATAGCTTATTGTGCAACCGTCCAAGAGGCTGTATGGTTGAGACGATTCTTACAGGATCTTGGAGTCTTCAGAGTTGGCGTAGGGCCGATCATCATTTATAGTGATAGCATGGATGCATTGGCCTATATCAAGGACAAATACCATGTCAGGGCGAAACACATTGACATTCACTATCATTACATTAGAGACAGAGTTGCACATAGAGACGTGTCCCTTACACACCCCTACTCAACAGATAACAACTGATCCCATGGCTAAACCTATAGCTAGACAAGCTTTTAAGTTTCATGTCCGAGATATGAGATTACGTAAATTGTGATTTATGTTAGGTGGTACAATTTTTATTTACATTTGTTATGTAGACATCTCATATTACATTATATTTCATGTGTGAGAATTTAATAGAGTTTACATTTCATGAGGCAGGAGATTGTGTATTACATGCACACTTTACACACACATTACCTCCATATTACGAGGATACGGATTCGATATGTCACTAGGCTAGTAGTTGGCTTCTCACACAGCAACCGCTTAATCGCATGCACTACGAGCAAGATGAGACATTAAGAGGATTTGTGCCATTGGAGGAATTTAAAGGACTCTATGAGTTATATTTCGTCTTGAGAGAGTCGGAATGAGATTCCTTAGGGAATCGAATATTACCTAAAAAGCCGGATGTGAGACCTTAGACGCTTGAGAGTTGTAGCTTGGATTAAGGAGCTCAGATTAGGCGCAAAGATTGCGACTAGACTAAGATCCGTACAGTGTTGGAGGTGACATACTCTTGGTTGAGCCCAGAGTTCCACTATAGTATGTGTTGCATACCACGGGCTATTAACGACGTTTCCATTGAGACCAAGTGAATTGATCCCTATTTCCTTGTTGTGTGAGATTTGGATGATCCTAGAGCGGATCAACTTATACACTTACTACCTTTGATCACGTCATGAAGTTAGATTTGATTATCGCTAGTGTAGCTTACTTTCTTATGACCATGCATCATATGGACTAACAGAGATTTGTCTGGAAAAGCAGTTATATTGAAGCTAAATGACATGGGGCTTAGGGAAGACCAAGGTTTGCAATGTCGATGTCGCAAGACATGTCGCAAACTGGTAAAACCTGAGACATGTCACGACATCGAGGGAAAAAAATATCTGTTTTCATAGTTTTATAGGTTTTTTTACAAAATTATAGTTTTCTCCTTATATCGCGACATGTCGCGACTTCACATGGATTTCGTGTCGCTGGATCAAAAATTACCGACATATTGTCAACATTGTAAACCACGGGGAAGACTATTTAGCAGCACATTCAGAGAGTTCATAAAGGTATATGCTCATATTTTTAAATTATCATTTTGATGTTTTACATCTTTTACTTGTATGTATCTGATATATATATATATATATATGAATTATTTTAAATGAGCACATTAATATGAATCTAGTGATTGAGTATAGAGATCTGAGCTCGTGCTCATGAGGGATTAGAAATACTCAATCCAATGTGGCCAAATGAGTATGGAGCATAGGAGAGACTTTTAAGAGTGTATCTCCTTGTCAGTTTTATAGAACTTGATATGGATTCATTTGCCTGTTACATTGTGCTCGTCCGTTGCACACTCAACGACCTGTATAATTAGCATCCATGATATGAAGATAAGATGTACATGAGAGAGATGTTGGATTTATGTGTTGGGTCAACCCGATTGGTCCAACTTGTTTAGGCCGACCCAGGTTCCCCACTTAAAGTATGGGATGTCCATGCTTGGTGTGTGGCCAAATGTGATTTGAACTCAATCTTCTAATGAGATTATGAGAGAGTCCAAGATAGAGTTGAGTTGAGTCTCCTATTTAGGAGTCTCATCCTCATTCTCAATGCTAAGCAGGTTTTGGTGAATTCCAACCTAGGGAATCTCTCTTCTCTCTTCATCTTTCTTTCCTCCTTGATATCTAGTTTTGCAACTTAGGTTCCCATACATAGATCTAGTCGTTTGAGTGTGGGAACATTGTTTGTGGTTCTAGTAATCACATATTCCGACGTGTGATATTTTCCTAGTTCGATAGAGATTTTCCGTTGCAGATCCAGGTTCGTGTTCATCAAAGTATGTGATCCGATTCGTCTACATCCTTCAACAATGATTTATGTGCAAAACCCTTTCAAGAAAAAAATTCACTATAATCAAGAAAAACAGGAACACGGTTATAAAGATCTCTCTCACCACTTCCTCATTCACCGTAAATCGTATATGCAGTAATCTTCATGAATTAGGTTATGGTTACACCTCAGAGAGCAAAACACGAAATTACCTTCAATGAAGAAAAAGGCCCAAAAATAATTGAAACGTGTTCTTACCTGTCCAACTATCCTTTGAAATTTGTGAATTTCTTTATGGAGGGATTAATTGTACTTCATATGGTATTTACATGTTCCCCCTTTTCTTGTGGTAATAGGTGGGTTTTACATTGGTCACAGGAGTCAGTCGCATCTTAGGTGGGAATGAGCATGATAAATCTTTAATGTGTTTCACATGAACTCCTTTTGCATCAAATACCTTGGCTTTAGAATGATAGGGCATTATATTTAAAAATATGCATGTGTCAAGGTTTATTCAACTTTTTTTCTATTTAGATTAATTTATTTATCTTTGTGATAATTAATAAGAGTAGTTATGGGTTGAAATGTTTCTCATTTGAAATTTATGATCTTCACCCCTCTTCATGACTTTTGTGGTTGGGAGTTGGCAAGAACTGAATGTGATAAACAAGTCAACCAAAATAGTCCTTTATTGTAGAATTGAAATTTTTTATTTTTTATTTTTTTTACTATAACTGGGTAGCTGATTTACTTATAATGTTGTTCTTAATTGGTGGTTCTTATTCATATACCATCACTTAAACTTATATTAGTGTCAAGCTTATAATAGATATGGTGGCATCTAAAATTATTGACTATAAACATATCTTTTCAATGTAGATGTAAGGAAAGGACCTGCAAGTATGAATTCATCTAAAATTATTCTCATTCAAATGCTACTTTTATGTAGCTCACAATTCAGAAAAGAGACTGACAAATTGATGTTTTCTTGCCAGTCTTGTTCATAAACTATGCCTTGCAAATAAAAATTGAGTTGCTTATTCACTCTTGTCCCTTTTTTGTTCTAATTAATCTTAGTTTTGGTGAATATATCATTAATCTATTGAATCTACTTCTTGTTATAAAAAAATAATTTCTTCCTGCTATGACCCTATTATACTGAGGCTTTCCTGGATGCATCTTGAGTATAATTGGTTTATATATTCTTCCATACAAATAACCTTTTGGGAACTTAAAATATACCTTGTACATGTTCTTAAAGTGATGCTTTAATTCTCTCTAAACTTTTCTTTTGTTAACTATCTCCAGCATATCACATGCAATGCAACTAGTACAGTGGGCAAATAGGGCCTCTAAAGACTGAGATGTTCATGTCTAATCTATTATCTGCCTTCACAGATTCACGCGTGAAAATCACACTTGCCCATAGTTAGTGGTTTGATGGGCAGGGCCAAAGAACAAGAAAGACCATATCATCTAATAAGTGCTGAGCCAGAAGAGGGACCTCTAAATTAAAACTTAGGGGACCTCATTTAAGCTATGTTTGGTAAAACATTAAGGCACTGTTTGCTGTGATGGGGAAGATTTTTAAATATTCTATACACTCCAAGACTTTGTAGAAATGGAATTTAATTTTAAAAGGAGAAGCCATTTCTTTACATATAGATAGTATTTCCTAAATGGCAATAGGTATTACTGGGAAGAAAATAGTTCAAACAAAAGTGTTACTTAAGTGACCAAACTGATTCCCGCAAAAGCAATTTGGAGATATGGAGCACCGACTTCTTTAATGGAAGCAACGTTCCAATTAAACACTTTGTTTAGAATTGTTTTTCATAAGTATTCATCAAACAGTAAAAGCCATACCACTATAAAGCAAAATAACATCCAAAAAAACAACAACAAAAAAACTAGGTAAAAAGAAAAGGATATTATATATTATGTCTCTAAATCCGGCCATGGAAGCCAGAGTACGAAATTTCTGGTGAATCCATTATCCTCAATACCACCACCACCACCACCTATACCCTTGGCTTGACCATTGCTTGTAGAGTTGTCTTCATCACCACAGTGAACTCCGCCTTCTCGCTAAAATCGATCTTGGGCTGGGTCGGGGCGGCGCTCCACTCGAACTCCTGCACCAACCTGGCTACCATTAGGTTAACATGAAGCATGGCCATACCCAGACCCGGGCAGATTCTCCTACCAATCCCAAATGGGATCATCTTCACCCCAGTAACCCCCATCATATCTGCCTTTTCTTTCCCGGAAGCAAACCGATCCGGGTCAAATATTTCCGGGTCGGACCACAATTTCGGATCCTCCGAGATTGCTGGCAAGTAGAAATCAACGTTCACGTCTGTGGGTATATCATAGCCTCCCAACGTTGTTGGCTGTATCACTGCATGTGTTAGTGACATATACGTAGGAGGGTGTTTACGTAGTAATTCCTTTGTAAAAGCATTCAAATACTCCATCTTATCTAAGTCCTTCTCGCCAACTTTTTGATCACCAACTGTTGATTTGATCTCTTCATAGAGTTTAGACTGGATTTCCGGGTTGTCGATCAATCGGGCGATGGCCCATTCGATTGCGGTGCCGGTGGTGTCTGTCCCACCGTTGAGAAGTTCTGAGCAGAGCGTGACGAGCTCGGAATTCGTCGGAGATGTTTTGCGTCCTTCCACTTTGAGATCGAAGAGGGTGTCAAGGTAAGAGAAAGACGTTGCAGTTTTATCGGATCCGGGGTTTTTCAGAGCCAATCGCCGCCTTTCGATGAAAGGGACTAGTGTTTGTATCTGCTCTTCCCTCACTTCCATAGCTCTCTTGCGTTGCTTTGAGAAGAATGGGCTTAAAATGGGTAAGAAGTCGTCCAACCTTGGATCAAGAACCATCAACACAGTCTTCATCATCTGATCCATTCGCTCAATTGTCTCTTCATCCATCTCCAAGCCGAAACACATCGCTAAGAGGATACAGAACACGGCGAATCGAGCATTCTTCAGTACCCAAACGACGCCGCCATTCGACTCGGCCTCGGCTCTTAGCTTATCTATGAACTTGTCCATGGCCAAGTCCCTCACAGTACTGAATTCTTTGAGCCGAGTGTTGCTCAGCATCCCTTGGACCATGTTACGGCGAAGGGAACGCCAAACCGGTCCGTAAACTGCAGAATTCACCGTGAACTTGTCGCAGCTGAAGACGGTTCGGGTCGGATTCTCGCGAGGCCGGCTGGCGAAAACCTGACCCTTTTCAATTAATGCTTCATGGGCTAATTCAGCACTACAGATGACGATCAAGGTTCTAGTCCCCATCTTCAATGTGAAGATGGGTCCATACTTAGGCCTAATATCTCTTACAAACTGGAAGAAGGGCTTGCCGGAGCGAGCCACTTGGAAGAGGTTTCCGACCACCGGCCATCCGGGTGGCCCGGGAGGAAGGTTGAGTGGTCTTGATTTGCTCTTTCGTGATAATAGAAAGATCAAACCTGATATAAGGAAGGCTATGGCAGTGAAGAAGAGATGATAATAAGAAGATAGAGAAGGAGGAGATGAAGAAGCCATGGATAGAGAAAGTGAGAGAGGATGGAGAGGAGATGGAAGTTAAGTAGGGAAACTGAAAGATGGAGACACTATAAAAAAAATAGTTTGAGCATGAAAATACAGGTGAGGATCAATTAAAGCTTTCCAAGCTCTACCTGCCTAAGACTACCGACTTAAATGCTGGAGGAGGTGAAAGCAAAGCCAAAAGGGGTCAAAGTGGGAGTCTTAAGAATGTGACTTTGGGTTCATCACTTCCCTCTTATTTACATTTACAGGTTTCTGTCAATTGTCACCTCTCTCTTCCAGTTTGTGTTTGCATGGATTGAAAAATTCCCATAAGCTATTAAAGTTCTTCACTGTGTGTAGATCAAATTGAGGACAGAAAGAAAGATGGGAAAATGCGATTAAATGTTCTGAAGACTTCTTTCACAGATCCTACTTTACACATGGACAGACATTTCATTATTATTTGATTTGGACGATAAGGAAAAGTGGGTGGGACCATACCGTTGAGTATCGGCCCATCCCGACTCGGATTGACCCATACATCAATTTCGAAAATTGTTAAAGTTCTTTTATTCGATCCGAAACTAGACTTGGGATCTTCTGAAGCCGAGTTTAAACACTATGAGTGGTACCATAGTGTTAAGTATCGGCCGATTTCGAATCAGATCAGCCGATACAACTCGGGATCAGCCGATACAGCAATCGGAGATCAGACCAGTCCAGAAAGTTAAACAAAAAAACAGATGGATCTAGATACCGATCCCCAATCCATACCGAGTTTAAACATTATGGGTGAGACAGCCTTGAGATTATTAATTAACTTAATAAAAACAATTTGACTTTGGGATAATTACAATCTTTTTCAGAAAAAAAGAAAGGATTTAATTGATTTGAGAATTTATTTTAGCTCAAGTCATCTGATGTTGACACTTGGATAGTCTGGTTTGGTTGACAATTATGAAAGAATCATTTAATGTACTTATTATTAGATGGCTATAATAAATGTAAAAATATTATAATATTATAAATGTAATAGTATGAAATAAAGAATAAAAAAATCAACCATAGTTAAAATATAATGTCCACTGGTTTTAAATACTTAGTGGGTTAATAAAAGCCCACTTGACTTGATTATACAATTGGATACCGGTTGAACTGGTTCAATCGGCCGGGTCGAGCTGGGTTTTAAAACATTGGTTGGTTGGTTCAATCGGTCGGGTCGAGCTGGGTTTTAAAACATTGGTTGGTTGGTTGGTTGGTTGACAGATGAGAGAGGAAAGAAGAAGATGAAGATGGATTGATGTTTGAATAAGAAAGAAAAATTATAGGAGATGGAATAGGAAGTTAGGAAGAAAGGTTGAAGTGGTGTACTTTGAAAGTTAATAGTAGTTGGTTGGTTCATATGAGAGGGAGAGATGGATCAATGCTTGAACGAGAAAGGTAAGTTATGGGAGAGGAAGTAGGAAGTTGGGAAGACTGAAGGGGAAGGAATACTTTGAGAGTTAAAAAGTAGTTGGTTGGTTCAGATGAGGAAACTCTTAAATAGGCTGGTACAAATCTTTCACCAAATGGAAGGTATGGACCTGTTGCCCACTATACATAAACTAATTAACTAGGCTTCTTCTTAAAGCTTTTGGTTTGATTTGAAGTAAGCAGCACACACAGCCCAATTATTTAGTCTTGGGTCAGGTCTTCGGGTTTACAATGACAAAGCTAAAACCCAGTCCATACAAATAGAGATTAAGGCCATGTTTGGTGTTTGGTATAACTTCATGAGGGCCAGGAAGATCTTGTTAGACCGAAAGAAAGGGCTTCTCATCTAATGTTTGGGTGTTTGGGGATACTTTTGAAAGCTGTTCTGGATGGAAGCGTTTCTCTGAGAAGCCCATTTTGATGTGGCAGAGTGGAGGCGGATCCTTTGTAATGAAACACCCTTATGATTTGATGGGCGTGTTATGAGAAACATCCCTGCGACTAAATTACAATTTTTTCGTCTGTAACGCACCTCTTCATCGAACCAAATTACAATTCCGCCATCACCTATGTTTCTCATAACACGCCCATCACAGGGGTGTTTCATCACAGAGGATCCGCCCTCGGCAGGAGTAGGGATGCTTCCGAAATTTGTGTTTGCAGAAAGTAGTTAGCAATGATTTAAATTTAAGTTAATAACAAAGTTATCCTTTCATTTATATTAAAAATTCTTTAAAAAGACAAAAATATTCACCTAACTTAAAATTATGTATACGAACATCCTTCTTGTGATCGCCCCCGGGTCGGGTGGACCCTAGATCGATCGGGTGGAAATGGAGTCGCCACCATCCAATGAGTTCGGGTATGAATGGTCACCCATGGATTTATTGATTTTAAAATTAAACTGAAATTGTGAAATTAGTACGGTCTAACCAAATTCGGGTAAGGAGTTTATTTGAGAGATCGGGAAGGTATTAGGCACCCATTCTCTCGCAGTTTAACCGGTTACTCAGTTCAAAAATGTTTGGTCAATTTAGATAAAATCTAAAGTTAAGCTAAAATTAATAAAAATCTAAAAATGGATTAAAATGATAAAATACTAAAACATTAAAAACCACTTAAGTCCTAAATGCATTAATTAATAAAATAACCTAAAACACCCAATATCAAGTAAAACCCAAATTAAAATAATTGCTACATGTTACTTGTATTTAATTTTAATAACCCCTAGAATAACACAAAGAAAACATCAATCGGTTAATACAAGTCTAAAATAACGATTAAATGAATCAAATGATCAAACAGCAAATCTCATTCGGATAAATCCAATCACATATTCCTTTTATCATGTTCAAAACAATGTAGAGATGTAATGCATGAGAATCTTGTAGAATGGAAATAAACTATAATAATAAAAATAGAATAAAAAATGGCAATCAAATGCTTACTGTTGTAGCAGAGCTTGATGACCTCCAATGGCGTTTTCTGCCTTTGAGCTCACGGATGAGTTGTGCTTGAGAGAATGATAATGGTTGTTTGCTGCTTGTTTAAATGGTTAGAACAGAGGTTTTTTTTGGGGTTGAGATTATAGGTTTTTGAGGAGAGAATATGAGTGCTGCTGTGTTTGACCTACCTAGTTTTTTTTTTGTTTTTAATTTTAAATAATTTCTCCTAGACCCCTTGTATCCTAAATATCACTATTTTTAGTACAAAAATAAACATTGTTTTTAATAGCCAAAAAAATAAACATTTTTTTTAATAATTACCTAATTTCCAATTCATAATAGTGTATAAAAACTAAAAAACAAATAAATGGTATTTAAAATAAAGTGATAAAGTTTAACAATTAAT
>JAUPMG010286831.1:6565-17875 GCA_031762675.1 Pachysandra terminalis | reverse complement strand
TTCATTTTGTACTTGGCTTTGGTTTAGGTGCTCATCTTGAGAGCCTGGCCTTTTATTTTGTACTGCTGTTTTCATTCCCATTTTAATATATTACTGGTTATTCATCAAAAAAAAAAAGGGCCCTAGGATTAGACGTTATACACATTAAGGTGTGGCAATGCATGGGAGACCTTGATATCTGAGACAATGGTTCATCGTGCTTGATTTTTCTGCTGTGTTTTTTTCCTTTATGATTTTTCTTTTCATTAGAGTTGCTGTATTGTTTTTATTTTGATTGGTTTGCTCCTTACTAACCTGTGCTGCCTTGTAGTTCTTCTCTTTCTCTCGTTCAATAAAACTCATTATCCATAAAAGATATGCATGGGAGAGGTCGATGTATTTTGGTTGACCTAATTATTTGATAAAATTTGAGAACTAGGAAAATGCAAAATACTTGGAAGAGAAGCACTTTATTACCTATGTATAAGAACAAAGAAGAGGTCCAAAATTGTACTATTGGAGAAATATGCTTATGAGTTATAGAATGAAATTATGAGAAAGAGTGATGAAGCAAAGATTAAGAAAATCCTGAATGTCAAAAAGTCGGTTTGGCTTTATGTCATTAAGGTCTATTATTGAGACTGTCTTACATAAAAAATTAGTGGAGAAATTTGGAGAGAGGAGGAGAGATCTTGGTTTTTATAACCTAGGTTTAAAATGTCGACGTCGCTGGCCATGTCACCGAGTTTGGCCAGCGACATGTCGCCGACATGGAAGAGATTTCCCTTAGATTAAAGAAACTGTGGGAAAATTTCTCCCAAATGCAATTTTTTGTATTAAACATTTGTTTAAGTATAAATAAGAACTAGATACACTAAAATACATCAGAATATGTTGAAAAAAACACATAAAAATAAAGAACCTTTAACTTGGTAGTTCGTATGCATTGCACAATGTAAAGCAAAGTGTCAACGTTCATTCAACAAGGTATAACATAAATAACATGACAATATAAATGAACCTAAAAGTAACAAAATGTTATAAATAAGTTTATCATAAGTGTTCCATGACCCACAGGTCACAAATAAAATATATCAAATCCACAAGGAATGTCGGGAAAGCTCGGAATCATCACCATCATCCTTGTGCTGATCATTTCGATCGACATTCCCCATTTCTCTTCTTCCCCCATTTCTTTTACACAAAACCACTTTCAGACTTGATTTTTTTGCTACTTTCATTTAGATTTGTGTATAAAAACACAAATCTAACATGCCGAACTCATCAGCTTATGAGTTGGGCACAATATTGTAACTATGTAGAGAGTACGTATTATAGTGGTCATCACAGAGAAAATGGTGATGGTTCCAAGCCTTCCTGACATTCCTTATGGATTTGATCTATTGAATTTGTGACTTGTGGTCGTTGGAACATTTATTACATCTATTGTATTTGTGACTTGTGGGCCTTGGAACATTTATAATAAACTTATTTATACCATTTTGTTACTTTTAATTTCATTTATATTATGTCATGTTATTTATGTTATACTTTGTAGAATGAATGTTAACATTTTACTTTACAACATGCAATGCATACGAACTACCAGTTAAAGGTTTTTTATGTTTTATGTGTTTTTTTCGAACATATTCTGATGTATTTTAGTGTATTTAGTTATTATTTATACTTAAACAAAGGTTTAATACAAAAAAAAAAAAAAAAAATTGCATTTGGGCGCATCTTCTCCACATTTTCTGTAATCTGAAGGAAATTTCCCCATGTCGGCGACATCAGGGAAAATCGACATAAGGCGATTTCCCTTGATGTCTTATGTCACCTAGTCCAGTTTGGGCGACATGTCCGCAACATATCGCTGACATTTCAAACACTGTTTATATCCCAGAAAAAACATATGATAGAATGCCTAAAGATTTAATATGGTAGGATTTGAGTAGGAAAAGATTCCCAACTAGATACACTGATATCATTAAGGACATGTATGATGGAGAACTAACTAGTGTGAGAATGGTTGGTAGTGAGACAAGTCTAATAAAGTTAGCTTTACATCAATAGTCAGTTATGACTATGAGTCTTTGTTTTTTGCATTAAATGAATAAATTGAAAATTCATATTTAAGAGAGGTAACGTAGTGTATTTTATTTGCATATGATGTGGTTTTTGGTAGACCCGACTAGAGAGTAGAGAGGGAGTAAATGCTAAACTAGAGTTATGGAGGGTACCTTGGAATCAAAAGATTTCAAAATAATTTGATTTAAGACCAAGTATATAGAATGTAACTACAGCATAAATGGTAGCAACGATAAGAATTGAGACTAGGAGATTTGCAAGTAAATGCTAAACTAGTCTAGAATTATGGAGGGTACCTTGGAATCAAAAGATATCAAAATAATTTGAGTTAAGACCAAGTATATAGAATGTAACTACAGCATAAATGGTATCAATGATAAGAATTGAGACTAGGAGATTTGCAAAAGCACTCACTTTTGTTATCTTGAATTAATTATCCATTGTGGGGGGTAATTCATGAGGACATTGAATATAAAATTAGAGTTAAATGATTTCTGGAAAGAAGCATTTTTAAACTATTATGCAACTGACATGTTCCACCCAATCTAAAAGGCAAGTTTTACAAGATAGCTACTAGGTATGATATGATTTGTCAATTAGAATGTTGGGCAAAAAAGAAGTAACATATTCTTAGGATTAGCCTTGTTGAGATGAGGATGTTCAGGTGGATGTGTAGAAGTGGAAAAACTGAAAATAATATGGTGTGACATGACCATATCTGAGAGTGTTAATAGAAGGCCTAGTAGGAGAAAAGATCAAAGAAAGTAGGTTAAGATGGTTTGGAAATGCAAAATGGAGACCAAGGGAGGTGCTTCTATGAAGTTGCCAGGGGATGCATATTGAAGGATCTAAATAGCTAGAGGAATACCAAAAGAGGACTGGCTGGAGTTTGTTACAAATGATTTAAAATAGGCATATTCTGGCTATGGTGGAGGAACATAATTTGTATTGCACAATCTAACTAGTTGGGATAGGGTATTTTGTTATTGTTTGTTGTTTTTTAATCTGTATATTTGTTTTGACCTTCTTGAATTGTTTGATACATCTGATTTTTAATTCTTAATTTTGATGTAATTCTATCTATGTGAGCAGTTTTTAACTTGTTAAAAAATTCTCCTTGTGTTGTTGACAAAAACTACTTTTAGTCCACAAATGTACTCAAAATGTGGGTTGTTATGATCTCTCTCTCTCTCTCTCTCTCTCTCTCCCCTATGTGATTTGCTCTCTTCCCAAGTCTCTAAATCCCATTTCCTTTTTTTCTGACGGAACATCTTGGATATGAGGCTTAAGAATCCAAATGAGGACCCTTAAGCATCAAAATCTGACACGTGTATGGAAGATCAAACACACCACTAAATGGGCCCCATTTATGAGAATCTCCATACATAAAAATTAGGTTCGGAGAATGAAAGAAAATCACACCTATTGGCCTCCACTTTCATGAAGGTGCAATATTTGAGGTCATTGGAAGTGATTTCAGACATTCATTTAAATTTGGAATTTGTCATAACAAAGGTATGTATGGAGTCATTTTTTCATTCTTGGGTTCTCATTCAACTCAGGCAAATGTACATACCATGTGGGAGTCCTCCTTGCCATTACAAAGTTGGTTAGTTCGGATTGATTATGTCAAATACCAGCTTGATCAAATGTTATTAGCCAATTGATTTTACTATTTTCTTCTGGATGGGGGCAACCATTGACAAACTTACGTAAAAGTTCCAAAATAAAATATGTTGATCAGACTGTTAATAGTCATCTACTCACACTGATTTTTTGGCATGGGGATTCTAATAAGTGGGACACTTACTTGTGGGTCCTGATCTCCTATACACTGTTACATATCCGATTGTGGTGCCATTTGGGTTCTAGACGCTAGACGTTCCCTGAAGTTACATAAGTTTAGCAGAAATCTATAAAATTAGCTGGTTCACTGAAAGCTTAACAGTCTCATGAGCTGACCACAAACATGCTGTGTTGAATGATGATCACTTAATTAGATGTATAATCTGCATGCAAGAGCTTCTGTGCTGGTGGAATCCACTAAAGAAACAATGATCTCTAAGTCTGTAGCTCCTGTTACTGTTGAATTGATTGACACCTTCCGTTTTATGTGGCTTTATCCCAATCAACATCATATCGAGTGCAATCCTTCATTTACCATGGATATCATAATCCATGATCTTTTGCTCACAAGACTACTAAATAAACTGGCTTGAGAGATCTAATCAGGTTTTTTAATTCAAACCTTATGGTATGAAATTTAGCTGAAGGAAAATTCTAGAACGATAGTAATATTAGGAAAATTCTTCTTTTCCTCCTGAATTGAGGATGGTTCTTATTGCAATGGACTGACTTGTAATATATAGTGATTTCTTCTCTCTAATATTCTTTTGAAGATTGTATAGTTCTTACCGGTGTTTTAAAACCCGCCCGGCCCGCCCGGTTTAACCGGTACCCAGTGCTATAGCCAAGCCGGGTGGGCCTTTAACACAGTACGTTTCAAAACCCGGCAAGACCCACTAGTTAAACCGGTTAAACCAGTGACCCGACCGAGTTTAGGACAATATTAAGAACCCGGTTGGGTCATTACATCATAAAGTTTTCAGACTTTTAATTTAAATTTTATGAACAGGTGTTGGGCTATTGGTGCATGTTTGTGTGTGTGCGTATCACTAATCAACTTTCTCCACAAACTTCCGCTTCCAAACTAAAACACCACAGCCATTTAGCAAGAAGTGCTGTGTTGAACCTATTTAAGCTTCTCAAATCCAAACCCCCCTCAGTTTTTCCGGTGCACACTTGGGCCCATTTGACTAGATGAAATTTATGACTATCCTCCTTACCTTTCCACAAAAAATCCCTCTGTAACTTCTCTAACCTTCTAGAAACTGGACGTAGGAATTTTGAATAGAGACATATAGTATGTAGGAAGATTAGCAGGTGTACTTTTGATAAGTGTTAGACGCCCCCCTTTCGACAAATACCTCGTCTTGCATAATGCTAACTTCTTTTCCAATATTTCTACCTTATTCCAAACCCCTTTACATTTGTAATTTGCTCCCAAAGGAAGTCCCAAATAAGAAGAGGGAAGAGTACCCACCTTGCACCCCAATCATGTCCCCAGCTGATTCAAATTACCAACCTCCCCCACCCCTATTAATTCAGATTTTGACATATTCACATGGAGCCCTGACACCGCTTCAAAACAAAGAAACACACATCTCAATGACAGCAGATCCAACTCTTTTGTCCTACAAAAATCAGAATATCATCTGCAAATTGAAGATGTGATATAGGAGCTGTATTCTTCACCTTAACTCCTTGGATCAGGCCTAACTCTTCACTATGACTTATCAACTTCCCAAGACCTTCTACCACCATTAAGAACAGACATGGCGAGCGAGGATCGCCTTGCCTAAGCCTCTTGTGAGACTTAAGAAAGTCCACTGCAGAACCATTAACTAAAATAGAGAAAGTAGGAGAACCAATGCATAATTTCATCCAATTTATCCATCTCACTCCATAACCCATTCTCCTCATAATATAAAATAGAAATTCCCAGTTAACATTATCGTAAGCCTTCTCCATATCAATTTTGCATAACAGAGCCCTATCTTTGTTCTTCATCATCGAATCAATACATTCATCTGCTATCAAAACCCGATCCAAAATCTGTCCTCCCCCACAAACGCACTTTGAGCATTGCTGATTACACCTACTACAGCCTACTTCAATCTATTTGTCAGCATCTTAACCATAATTTTGTACAAAGTCCCTACTAGGCTGATTGGCTGAATCTCTTTAATATCTGAAGCTCCTTCTTTCTTTGGGATGAGATCAATAAACGTTGCATTGACGTTTTGAACCATTTTTTTTCCTTTTTCATAAAATTCTGCAAAAACCTTCAACACATCCACCTTAACTATCACCCAATATCTCTTGCAAATGCCAACGTGGAACCATCCGGACCCGGCGACTTATCACCATTCATCTCCTTAATTGCTTCCCAAACTTCTTCCTCAGAAAATGGTTCCTCTAAATAATCCGCCTCTGAAGTGGATAACTCATCCCATGACAACCCACCTAGTTTTGGTCTAAACCTTACCTCCTCCAAAAAGAGATGTTTATAATAATCATGTGCGTTTCTCCAATCTTTGATTTATGCATAGATAGTTAAACCACACAATTATAGCTAGTAGAGGGCTACATTCAAGCTAACAGGGCATCACCTTAGAATCAATTGTTGTGTATATTTACTGACTTGAAAAGAGGGCTGCATTTAGAGTCCCTATCATTAGTGTCCATGTGGTATATGTTCCATCTGTGAGTTGGCATTCTCTAACTCAGTTGCATGAAGTTTCTGCTTTGGGCCTTTTTGTTGGTTTTAACTCTTCTAGTTTCAGAATGGCCTGCTCATACGATCATCTTGATTCTGGATGTATAATATATTTTCTGTTGTCATATACGCTTCTACTGTAGTCACAATCATTTCTACTTTTGCTAAATAACTTCCACTCTACAGTTTTAAACGAAGGGAGTAGATCCAAAGATATGCCGTTTAAAAGTAACCGAGGATCTTGTGCTTAAGCAAAGTGAGAGATTTGTGGAGTTGTAAGCTTTCCATTAGCTATTGGATTGTATACTATGGATCTAATGCAACTTAGGAAATTTTGTCTCGTAATTTTTTATTTTTTTTTGGAAGGTTTTGTCTTGTAAATTTGTAATGCACTAACCCTAATAAATCAAATGTATGAATGATAGTGAAATACTGTTAACGTATGATTTTCCTTATTTGCTGTCATATTCTGCTGTAACAGGTCGTCTGTTGGGTTAGATGAATTGGTTTCTTCTATACAATATCTGCAATTGTATTCACATTTTCTGTTAAGCGTGGAGTTCATAGTTTTAGTGCTGAAGTATTCCGATTTCTGCTATAGCATTTCCCTGAATTTTGCTTGAATGGGAAGCTGTTTTGCCTGAATTTTTGGTTACCTCTTCTGGGAAGTTTTCTTGTCATTAGGATAAAGTCTGCAGGGAGTTACCATCCTTAATCAAATCACTCCTTTGCTTGAATTGGGAGTTGTCTTGCCTGAATTTTTTTTTGGTACCTTTTCCTCGGATTTTTCCTGTCTATAGTATTTCTGGCCCTTGGTTTCCCTTCTGTATTTATTTGTAAATAGCTTTGTTTCTGATTATTTCTTTGGTTTCCTGCATGAATATATCATTGTTCTTATTGAAACAAAAAGTGCAGTATTCCACTATTACTAAGTAGTAAAGATCTTCAGTTAGAGCAGTCATTGTACATCTTATGTCATCTTTAAAGCATCTCCTTGAGCAAGCATCTTTTGAAGCATGGTTACACATCATGCAGTTGGTTATATCTGTTCATTTATGTTCAGAGGGGGAGGGGTTGGTAACCATTATACATACCAAGGTTCGGCATGTTGATGTCGCCTGGCATGTTGCCAGGTGGCTCCGGCAACATGGGGAAAAAAGGGAAACATCTGGGAAATGTCGGGAAACCATGAGTTTTTGATGGATTTTTTGCCCCAAACTTTAAATATACCTAATTAAGGCCTAGATGCATCCAAATACATAAAACAAAATGTCTACATATCAAGGTACATTGCTTGAGGGAGGTTCACTTGTTGTGGGTGAGTAAGCTGTGTAAAAATTTATGTAATATGATCTACTTAAGCTATATGGTGTAATTGATGTAATATGATCTACTAAAAGTATATGAAAATAAGCAAATAAGATACATACCATATCAATTTTAAATCATAATTTAACTCATAATTTTAAATTTATTCAATCTGTTTTTATTTTTTATTTTGTAGAATAGTTAAACAGTTTCATAGTTAATATTTACGGACATACAATATTTATTTCAATTTATTTAATTATTTTAAAAAAAAATTGAATTTTTTTCCCTTTGTCACCTATGCTGAGGGACATGGGGGAAATATCGAAAAAATTTGAAAATTTCCCCCCATGTCGCACGAAACTATGGTAAAATCGATTTACACCCTAGTTTCATGTCCTCCATCTCCAGATTGGCGACATGTCGCTGACATTGCAAACACTTATACAAACATGGCCGAAGAAATTTTTTAGTTTGTAGGATTTATGAGAAGCCTCTGATTGGCATTCAAGATCTTATATAAAAGAAAGAAATTCTTAGGTAGGAGCTCAAAAAAGGTAGATCAAAATGCTTCTCTTTACATTTATCTCAAAACTTTTAAGTAAATTTATAACTGTTAGCAATTCACTGTTCAAGATCTTCGAAATCAGGATGTAGGTGAATTTCTTGCAATGAGGAACTTATTCCTATTGCGTCATATACAAATGACACCACTATTTCACGGCAAACCATGTGGTAGATCACTTGGGACTCCCACTAGCATACTAGCTTAAATTGGTCGTGAACATTACAGCCAACAATCACATTACAAATATTGCAAATCAATTTTAACTCATATTGTTGCTTGGATCATCATCATCATCATCATCATCATCATCATATGCTTTATCTCAACTAGTTGAGTTCGGCAACAAGATTCCTGTTCCTCCATCCCAATCTGTCAAAAACCATATCTTCAGTTAAATTATGAGTATTGCAAATATTAGTGATGGTCTTGCAAAATAATTCTTGAATTGTTTACAAATCACTGCTGATTATTTGCTGACTGGTAATGATCATGATTTGCATTGTCACATGTCCAGAGTGCGACAATGCACTTGAAGTTGGAAGACCTTCTGTGATTCTTGATGTAATTGGAGGTTGATTTAGTATCCTAGTCCAGTAGGCAGTGAAAATATTTGACGTAAGTTTCAAACCTAAAAGTGATGATGATAGCAGAAGTGCTCAAGGCAGGTATAAAACATATACAGTTGATTAGTAATGAAGTAAAGGCATAGTGATATTTTTACAAAAAGATTTTCTAATTATAAATTGCTGAGCTGTAGTAGCATGTCAACACAACATTTTTAAATTGCAATTGTTTGTGGCAAGATCAGCATCGTGAAATGTACTACGTAAGTCATCAACCTCGGATTAGTTTGGTGAAGCCTATGGTACTATTACCCTTCACCTTACCCACTGTACCTGTGTTGGACATTACATGATGTGGGTATGGTAATGGGATGTGTCCAACACTTTTAATCTGTGCCCATTTTCTTTGATGGAATTTTGATAGGTTGCATACACACGCAAGTATTCTCTCATATTCTCCCATGAATTATTATATTTCGATTTGTATGTTCTCATGCTTCAATTTTATAATTTGTTTTATGGTGGAATGTTTCCTCTGCTGTTTATAAATAATTAGATGTATGTACTACTAGTTTCTCTATGTGAAAATATTATGGTTCCCCCCACCAATGTGTTTCAGGAAGCAACTCTCATGCTTTGATGAACTGGGCTTCATGAAAAGTGCCTCTGTTGAAACCCTATTTGGGAAGTGTCAGCAAACACTTGATTATGGGTATGGAAGTCCTTTAGGGCCAGTAAGTACTTCCATGCCCTCAGGAAGCTTTTCTGAACACATCCCTATTATTTCACACATGGTAGAAAACCTTTTGAATTTGCTGGACTACAATCTTTTGAGCAGTAGGGTAGACTTGGGAAATTTTTAACATTTGAGGCATAGAACCTGTCTTGCATGTAACAATCCTCACAGTGGTCCCCCAGTAAGCTTTTCGTGTATTTTAGGTTCATCTTCTGCATTCCTGTGGATGTTTGAACATTTGCAAGATGTTATAGATTCTTTGTTATCCTATTAAATCTCATCAAAACCCCGTGCTTTGTTGCAAGTTACTAAAGAATTCTGCAACTCTGGTTTCATACTGTCCATGCAGGAGGAATCTGATCCTATTGATAGGCATGCCCAGCAAGACTTTTTAGCAACTGCAGATTACCTCTCCAGTCATGGCATTGCCACATTGATTTCAAATATTCAAACAGCTGCAACAGAGGCTCTCAAAGGGTAAGAGCTTTAACCTTATTTACTAATAGAAACCTTTTGAAAGATGGTTTGATCATCTTTTGGATTTCAAGAGTTATCTGATCGAGGTTCCAGTCATAGTGTTTAAGTATCAACCTATCCCGAGCTGGATCGGCCGATACAACTTGGAATCGGCTTGGGATGAGTCACGATCCCAAGCTGATCCTGAAAATTGTTAAAGTTCTTTGACTCTTTCTGAAGCTGACGATCTGATTCGGTTTCGGATGAGTCAGATCGGATGATCCAATATGGATCGTCCGATGCCCTTCAGAAATTTTATGATTTAAAAAAAAAAAAAAAAATGGGGCCATGTTTGGTTCGGCGATCCAACACGGTGTTGGACCGGGACGATCCCCGATCCGCTATCGAGTTTAAACACTATGGTTCCAGTAGCATATGGCCTTTCGGATTTTCCTCTCCATAAGATCATGGGTGACAAACTGACAATCTGATCAATCACTTTGTGCCGACAACCAGAGAATTTTGCTTATTTGGTTTTAGTTTGTGGTTGGGATGGTTCCGTTGCCACTTCACAATTGACAGCTTTTTTCTTTTTATCCATCGTAGATAGATCTGTTTCAATACTCCAGACACTTGTTTGTGCAGGAAGCAACTGAGGGATTTCTTCAATACTTCCATACTCCATGAAACCATCATGCAGATACTTGACATATTCATGAACATGGGAAGCCCCCATCATTGGGTCAACTACTTGGTGCCAGAAAATGCGTTATCATATGCACAACAGATGGCGTCGTCTTCCAACAGTGACACTGCACCACTTTCTGATGTCAGCAAACTTGACCAACTCATGATGGAGACGCGTTCTGTATTATCAAGGTATACTAAATATCTATCTTGTGTTGTTAATTCATGCAATAATCCTTTGCACTAAGGCTGCGTTTGCCCCAACTTGTGCTTTTGGATAAGCACTCGTTGGATAAGTGACTCAATGGGAGCACTTATCCACAGCATCAATAAGTTGCTTGGTTTGAAATATGTGTTAGGTAATACGGATAACTTAAATACCTTAGCAAGACAGTCACATAGAAATTATCTTAAAATTTAAGGATAAAAATGTCATTTTCAAAAAACTTAGTATTGTGTCCAAGGTTAGAAGTGTATTTTTCAAAGTATCATTAAAGTATAGAAACCACTTCCCACATAAGTGGTAAGGAGAAGTTATTGAGAGCAACTTTTCCTTATGAGCTATCCTCCAGTGCTTATGGGTAAG